>APFE031112178.1:636-35488 GCA_000404065.3 Pinus taeda | reverse complement strand
AAGAAGAAATATGTTCAAAAGTAGAAGAGATAGAGAGAGGTGGCACATGTGCCGAACTAGGCTCGTAGGCCGATTTTTTTTCATCAAACTTTACATCTCTTCTAATGATAACATTTTTGGACTTCAATGGAATAAGTCTATATCCTTTGACATCTTCAGAATATCCAACAAAGATACATTTTTCACTCTTAGGTTCTAAAGCTTTACATTTGTCATCTGGAATATGGGCCCATGCTTCACTTCCAAAAACACGAAAGTGACTCACATCTGGTTAATAGAGCTCCATGCTTCTTCTGGAGTGATATTCTTTAAAGCCTTAGTAGGAGTGCGATTTAGTATGTAATTTGCACAGTTAATTGCTTCTGCCCAGTAGTTAAGACTAAGTTCTTTAGATTGAAGCATACAATTAGCCATTTCCTTTAAGGTGCGATTCTTCCTTTCAGCTACACCATTTCGTTGTGGAGTATATGGAACAATATGTTGCATTTGGATTCCATGCTCAGTGCAAAAGTTGGTGAAGTCGTTTTTAACATATTCTCCACCATTATCTGATCTTAGCTTAAGAATTTGATGTCCAGATTGTTTTTCAACAAAGGCCTTAAAGGCCAAGAATTTGTTAAATACTCCACTCTTGACTTTTAAGAAATATACCCAAGTGCGTCTGGAGAAATATCAATGAAAGATAAGAAATACTGGTAGCCAAAAAAAGAAACAACTAAAAGAGGACCACATAAATCACTACGCACAAGCTGTAGAGGGGCCGAGGCGTGCCAAGAGGCACGTTTTTTAAAATTGTCCCGATGATGTTTTCCGAGTACACATCCGGAACAAACACCATCTCTGCAAGATACCATGGGAAGACCTGTCACCATATTTTCTTTACATAGGTTCTGAAGAGAGGGATAGTTTAAGTGACCAAATCGCTCATGCCAAAGTTTTCTCACTTCATCATTATGAGCAACAAATACTGAGGGAAGATTTGATGACCCAAAGTTGTGAAACTTATACAACCTTATGGAATCATCAGCAATGCAAGTGGCTAAAATCTATCTAGGATCCTTTAGGTCCTTAATTACAACATCGTGAGGTGAAAATTCAACAATTTTACCTTCACCTGAATGAGTTATCTGATAAAAAGATAGAAGGTTGGAGGATAAGGTTGGAACACATAATACATCATTAAATTGACCATTTTCTGTATGAACAGTTCCAGTCCCTACAACACTAAGAGATCTATTATCACCAACATATATATTTTTGGTGTTACAATCATTTAAAGAAGAAAACATGGCTTTATTTTTGGCCATGTGATAATAAGCTCCAAAATCAATGAGCCATTCATGAGAATGAGAGGAAGAAGAGACATTTAATCCATAGCTAGACCGAGATGCTTGACAACCACATGCAGAAAGTGCCATTCCTGAAGATGAATTTGAAGAGTGCTCCAAATTGATGTCATGCTTATTCATTGCTGCTTCCAAGGCTTCCATCTTCTTAAAGCATTTAGATTCTAAGTGGCCATCTCGATTACAAAAGTTGCAATGTCTATCAGTCTTCTTGCCTTTGTTTTTATTTTCCTTATCATTCTGGTTAAATGATTTTTCATTTTGAGGCTGAAATTTCTTAGGACCCTTGTTTCGTTTAGGACCATTCTTTTTAGGATATGACTTCTTAGGATTTTTTGAGTTTGGTTGCTGCTGGGCAATTAACGCTTTCTTAGAAGAGTTTCCAAGATTAAGAAGACCAAGGTGTAAGAGTTTTTCTTGTTCTCTTATTAAAGAATCACAAAAAGCATCAAAGGAAAGGGGCTTGTAGTCATGTCCTTGAGAAATGAAGGCTTCTCTTGTAGAATGGAAGGTGGAAACAAACACAGAGTAGGCTGGTCCCAACTTAGAAAGAATGGAATAGATAAGGTTACTATCTTCTTTCTTAACCTTAACACCTTCCAAGAGAAGTCTAAGTGTCTTGAACTTGGACAAAAAATCTTCAATGCGAGAAAATTTATTGGGGTCCAATGTAAGTAACTCATTTTCAAGTTGATGGGCTCTAAGTTCATTTTTTATTTCAAAAACTTTAGTAATCTGCTTCATTGCTTCATCAGGAGTATCAAGTTCTGCAATATGGAATCTAAGATCTGGAGAAATAGACATCCCTATCAACCCACGTGCTTGATCTTGCCTATTTTCCCATTTGGTTGCTTTCTCTTCATCTTTCAGCTTGGTTTCTTGGCCTGTGGCTATTTGGTAAAGACCTTTACTTCTAAGTAAATCCACAATGTAGGACCACCATGGTGCTGTCAAGGATAACTTGGCATGAACTTTTCATTTTGACAGAAACTGAAGCTATATATGTTGAAACTAAGTGTTCCAATGAAAAGAGCTCGAAAAATTAGGCTGGTTAAAAAAAGACGGCTCTGAAAACGGCTTCCGGATGAAGAAGTTATGACCTTTTTAAAAAATGTTGATGAAGGCGCCGGCAATGTGCGGGAATGTGCGGAAATGAAAAAAAACGCTCATTTTTCAACAAAAAGGAGATTTGAACCCAAAACCTCTACTCTCTTAAATTAGCTTTGAACCAAATGAGTTATACAAAAAGATAGAGAGAGAGGGGGGGGGGTTGTTTTCTTTTAGTCACGGATGCTTTGGATTGCGTGCTTGCTTGAGAAAGCTCTTTTTCTCCCTACAAAACAAAAACACAAAACCCAACACGGACATGCAAAAAAACAAGCCTTACGGCTTAAAGTTAGCTTTACCCGGAAACTAAATATTTTCCTGAATGTTTCTGATTTTCCGAGATCACACTAAGGTGCAGGGAAAAGAGCATACGCATGAGAAAAAATATTCCTTTCTGTTTCTGATTTGCCCAGATCACACAGAGTCGCAGGGAAAAGAGCATATGCAGAAATGAAAGGTATAGATTTGGTAAAAAAAATAGCGAAATAAACCGAAACCGAAATAAACAGAGAGAAAATAACAGTAAACTGCAAATAAACATTGTATACCTCCAGATCTAAAAAATGACGTAGCTAGGGCTACCGGAAACCTTTTTGCGTGAAACGAAAGGGGTTCCTCACTGGAACAGATGCTCCCAACACAACAAAGCAGTCCTCTCGGCCCGAAAGTAGTAAAAAACAATAGATCTAGGAGATGGAAATCGCATGCAGTTCTACCGGCTTCAGATTTGGATCAACAATGGACGCGGCCCTCAAATAGCTCTGATACCATGTAGGAATTTAGAGGGTAAGTTCCTCAGACAGAACACCAAAAGGACACCGCTCAGAAATAGATCACAGATCAATACACCAGTATTTTGACGTTGTTAAAACCCTCAGAGAGGGAAACAGTCCACGGCCTGCGCCAACGTGGCTACTACAGGAAATTTATTGATAAAAGAATGAAAATTTACATAAGCTTCTCTGATGCACGGTGAACCTACAGATGACCCTCCATGTGCTTTAAATAGAATTCATGGACCAATCGGGTGTCAAGCCACAGATCAAGTGTCGGTAATACCGAGGAGAGAATGAACCGTCAGATACCTACATATCGTGACCGTCGGATTGTAAGTTAAAAATGTACATAGTAAATAAACACACTTTACCTAACTCTATACTAGACCAAGTTATACTTAACTATTCCTATGTGTCGGAATATCCTAACATCTTTTAACGAAAATAATATGAGATTCTTTTGCTGTTGCTTGGAACTTTGCTACTTGTCCAACTACCTTCATTACGTCTAGCTAAGAAGTTGTCACATATAGAACACTATGAGTCATAGATCTATACAACCTCTAGTCCACATCCTTTGAAAATTATTCTAAATTTTACTTGCAATGTGTTACCATTGGGGTAATGACGGGCTTGTAATCTTCCATCTTGAATTTCTTAACCATTTCCTTGATGTACATGGTTTGATATATAAATATTGCTTTATTCTGTTGAGATATTTGAATCCCTAAAAAGTATGTCATCTCACTAAGTAGAGACATTTCAAACTCACTTTTCATCTCTGTGAGAAAGCTTTTACTTAATTTATCATCATTTCTTCCAAATATTATATCATCCACATATACCTCGATAATTCTTAGTTTATCTTGATCCACTTTCACATAGAGATTATTGTCGTTGCTTCCTTTCTTGAATCCTTGTTGATGTAGATATCCATTGAGATGAACATACCAAGCTCTAAGAGCTTGTTTGAGACCATATAGTGCCTTTTTTAATATGTAGATGTAGCCTTCCTTGTCAGAGAGAAGAAAAACTTCAGGTTATTCAGTGCAAACTTCTTCTTGCAATTCACCATTTAGAAAGGTTGATTTAACATCCATTTGGTACACCTTGATTTTTCTCGAGCATTCATAAGCGAGAAATGTCCTCATAGCTTCCATTCTGGCAATGTGAGCAAATGTTTATTCGAAATCAATTCCTTCTACTTGTGAATATCCTTTCCAGATTAAGCTTGCATTATTCTTGGTAACATGTCTGTCCTCATTTAATTTGTCTCCAATGACCCATTTAGTTCCAATAACATTTTTATCCCTTGTTCGTGGAATCAATTCCCAAGTGTCTTTCTTCTCAATTTGATCCAATTCTTCATTCATAGTTGCTACCCAATGTTCATCTTAATTAGCTTCCTCAAAATTTCTAGGCTCAAAAGTTGCTAAAAGTGCTAGATGGGCTTGTTGTGATGAAGGAAGTTGTTGACTTCTTCTGGTTCCAATTTTTTCATTTATGTTGCGAAAGATTTTATTTTACGGATGATTATTTTGACACTATTATTTTAGAACTTTTGGAGACGTTTGTTGTACATATTGTTTACCATTTCTTATTTCCTATTGGTTGACTATTATTTCCTTATTTGATTGGTCTTCTCTTGGAGCTTCTTCTTCATCCTTCACAAATTTTACCTTGGATCCCTTAGATTTTCTTGAAGGGACAATATCATTGTTATCCTTTTGAACACAATCTTCATCAAAAGTAACGTTTATGCTTTCCACTGTTTTTTTTGCCTCAGATTGCGACATCTATATGCCTTCCTTTTGTGTGAATAACTAACGAAAATACCTTAATCAGCACGGCAATCAATCTTGCCAATTTTATTATCTTCTCTGTTGATGTAGCATTTGCTTCCAAATATTAAAAAGTATTTGATGATAGCCGGTATTCCTTTCCATAGTTAGTACAAAGTCATGTTACAATTGTTCCTAAGAAAACCTTTATTTATAATGAATAAAGTTGTATCAATTGCTTGAACCCATAATTTATCATCTAATTTTGAGTCATTTAACATTTTTTTGGCCATTTCTTGTAAGGTTCTTCTTTTTCTTTCAGCAACTCCATTTTGTTGTAGTGTTCTGGCTGTTGAGAATTGCCTTTCTATTCCATTTTCATCATAGTATTCCTGAAATACCTTGGAAGAGAATTCTCCACCATATTTAATCTCAAACACTTTATCTTCAAATCAGTTTCATTTTCGACCAAATCCTTGTAGATTTTAAAACACTTGAATTCCTCTAACTTTTTCATTAA
This sequence comes from Pinus taeda, assembly GCA_000404065.3. NCBI lineage: Eukaryota > Viridiplantae > Streptophyta > Pinopsida > Pinales > Pinaceae > Pinus > Pinus taeda. The sequence goes on along the minus strand of APFE031112178.1, from coordinate 29,958 downwards.
GAAATTGATAGTTGTCATTCTAGTGTAATCATATATCATTAGCATAAAGTATAATTCTTTGTCTAAACCTTTTGTTCTCATAGGACCACATGGATTAGTATGAATTAATTCCAATGGACATCATGAAAAGTGTTCTTTTGTCTTCAACTCAAATTTTGTTTGTTTGTCATGCCTACAAGCTTCACATATCGTATTGGTAGGTTTTGAAATTTTCAACATATCTCTTACTGCTGCCTTTGTTTTGATCCTCACCAAATTGTCCAAATTTATATGTCCCATTCTTTTGTTCCATAACCAAATTTCATCTTCTTTCACCAAAAATAACCCTTTAGGTGCTTCATCCAAAATATATATGTCATTTGGAGCTCTTCTTGCTGTAGCCGCAATTTTACCAAACTTCACATTCCTGATTTCACATTTCTTAGCTTTGAATAACATCATGTGTCCTTGATGACACATAAGTCCAACATTGACTATATTGTGATTCATATTTTCAACCAACAACACATCCTTCACTAATGCACCCTTACTTCGAAGCGTGACCGTGCCTTATTCTATCATGTTTGAAGACCTGTCATTTCCAAAGGACATTGTTTCATCCTTCTTTTCCTTCAAGGATATGAATTTGTTTCTATCTCCAGTCATATGGGTTGAGCAACACTATCAACATACCAAATGTTTCTGTTGCTTTGAGCCTTAAGAGTGAGAGAACATTTTTCAAACTTCTTTTTCCATACTTATTCATTCTAATTTTGAGAGAATTCCTTTGAAGAACTTCCACGTCTGCGATAGTTATCTAGGCTGTAGGAATTGACAGGGTAAGTTCCTCAGAGAGAACACCAAATGACACCACTCAAAAACAGATCATAGATCAATAAACCAGTATTGTTGACGTGGTTAAAACCCTTAAAGAGGGAAACAATCCATGACCTGAGCCAACATGGCCACTTTAGGAAATTTATTAATAAAAGAATGAAAATTTACATAAGCTTCTCTCATGAATGGTTACCCTACAAATTACCCTCCATGCTCTTTAAATAGATATCATGGACCAATCGGGTGTTAAGCCACGGATCAAGTGTTGATAATACCGAGGATAGAATGAACCATCAGATCACTACATATCATGACCATCGGATTGTAAGTTACAAAGGTAAATTACTAAAGAAACACAGTTTACCTAACTCTACACTAGACCAAGTTATACTTAACTCGTTCCTATGTGTCGGAATATCCTAACATCCCCCCTTAAGAACAACTTGGGATGTGATTGAAGGATGTACAAATATGACACAATAGGAGAAGGAAGGAGGCATTAGGGCCTATCCCCCCTTAGTGATAACTTCCTGAACTCCAACCATAAATCTAAGTTTAGTAAAATTCACCTCTATGAGAGCCTTTGTAAAGATGTATGCAACTTGATCATCTGTTGAACAATATTGCACTTCAAGAAGATGGTCATGAATGAGCTTCCTGATGAACTGCATGTGCAGTTCAATGGGTTTGTTGTGCTGATGTTGGACTAGATCTATGCATAGTTCAATGGAACTTTGATTATCACACCAAAGTGTAGTTGGATGCTACTGCTGAAAGCCAAACTTTGACAGGATCTCATGAAGCCACATGGCTTCCTTACTAGCATCTATGACACCACAATACTCTACTTTTGTTGAAGGAAGGTAAATGGCACTTTGTTTCTTGCAAGCCCATGTAATAGGTCATGAACCAAGAGAACACATAACCTGCAGTAGACTTTCAATCATCAAGGTCATCAGCCTAATTAGAACCAGTGAAACCAACCAATAGAGGAGATGCTTTTGCACTGTAATGAATCCCAAACTGAACTGTAACTTGAACATAATGAAGTATTCTTTTAGCTGCTTCTCAATGACTTTCATGTGGTTTTTGCATAAACTAAGCAATAAGGCCAACAACAAAGGAAAGTTCAGGATGAGTATGGATCAGATAAAAACGTTTTCCTACAAGTTGATGGTATAAGGTAGCATCAAATTTAGGGGAAGTACAATTGACTGAAATTTTGGCTCCAAACTGAAAGGGAAAAGGGGTTGGCTTGCAGTCTTCCATGTGAAAATGGCAGAAAAGATCACAGGCATACTTGGATTGGGAAAGGGAAATACCTTCCTTGGAAAGTGTCCTAAGTCTGTCATTTCAAACCTCTAGTCAATGTTGGACTTCACATGGTTTATAAGATTGGGATCACTACCAGTAAGGATAAGATCATCAACATAAAGAACAAGAATGATAAGGGACTTGCCCACTTTCTTGGTGTAGAAAGTATTGTTTGAATGCCACCTAGAAAAGCCAATTTCTAAAAGAAAGCCATCCATTTTGGCATACCAAGCCTGAGGAGCTTTCTTGAGACCATAAAGGGATTTTTAAAGCCGACATACAAGGCTATAGTTTGTTTGTATAAAGCCAACAGGTTGTTCCATATAGATTTCTTCATGCAATTCCCCATGCAAGAAGGGAGATTTAACATCCATCTGATGGACTTCCCATTTGAAAGAGGTAGCAATGGAAATAAAAAGGCAGATAGAGTTCATTTTGGCAATAGGGGTGAAGGTTTCAGTATATTCAATGCCTTCAACTTGTGAGAAACCCTTAGCAACAAGACGAGCTTTATGTTTATCAACTTTTCCATTTGGTCCATACTTGGTTCTGTAAACCCATTTGCATCTAATAAGTTTTCATTCCTTTGGTAGAGGAACAAGATCCCATATATCATTTGCCAATAATGAACGATATTATTCATTCATAGCTGCGTCCCAATCTGGATGGCCTAAAGCTTCTGCAAAAGTGTAAGGATCAAAATTCATTGAAGCTTGAGCCAGTAAAGAAGATGTTCTATCGAACTGAGAATGTGTACATCACTGATCTGTAGGATCATTGCCAAGAGCAATTGCTGCATCTCGAGTAGCACAGACCCATTTTGGAAGTTGAGGAGCAGAAGGAGGATCCTGAGAAGGTGGGGGAGGATTTTCATCCTCGCTTTCATCATCTGAAGAAGAAATATTTTCAAAAGTAGAAGAGATAGAGAGAGGTGGCACATCCACCGAAGTAGGCTCGTAGGCAGATATATTTTCAGCAAACTTTACATCTCTTTTAATGATAACATTTTTGGACTTAAGTGGAATAATTCTATATCCTTTGACATCTTTAGAATGTCCAACAAAAATATATTTTTCACTCTTAGTTTCTAACGCTTTACGTTTCTCATCTGGAATATGGGCCCATGCTTCACTTCCAAAAACATAAAAGTGACTTACATCTAGTTTAATTGAGCTCCATGATTCTTCTGGAGTGATATTCTTTAAAACCTTAGTAGGAGTGTGATTTATTATGTAATTTGCACAGTTAATTGCTTCTGCCTAAAAATTAAGGCTAAGTCCTTTAGATTGAAGCATACAGTTAGCCATTTCCCTTAAGGTGTGATTCTTCCTTTTTGCTACACCAATTTGTTGTGGAGTATATGGAACCATATGTTGCATTTGAATTCCATTCTCAATGCAAAAGTTGATGAATTTGTTTTAACATATTCTCTACCATTATCAGATCTTAGCTTAAGAATTTAGTGTCCAGATTGTTTTTCAACAAAGGCCTTAAAGGCCAAGAACATGTTAAATACTTCACTCTTGAGTTTTAAGAAGTATACCCAAGTGTGTCTGGAGAAATCATCAATGAAAGTTAAGAAATAATTATAGCCAGAGAATGAAACAACTGGAAGTGGACCGCATAAATCACTATGCACAAGCTGTAAAGGGGCCGAGCCGTGCCAAGAGGCATGTTTTTCAAAAATATCGCAATGATGTTTTCCGAGTACACATCAGGAACAAACACCATCTCTGTAGGATACTATTGGAATACCTATCACCATATTTTCTTTACATAGATTATGAAGGGAGTGATTGTTTACGTGACCAAATCACTCATGCCAAAGTTTTCTCACTTCATCATTACGAGCAACAAATACCGAGGGAAGATTTGATGACCCAAATTTGTTAAACTTATACAACCTTGTAGAATCATCAGCAATGCCAGTAGCTAAAATATGTCTAGGATCTGTTAGGTCCTTAATTATGACATCGTGAGGTGAAAAATCAACAATTTTACCTTCACCTGAATGAGTTATCTTATATATAGATAGAGGGTTACAGGATAAGGTTTGAACACATAGTACATCATTAAATTGACTATTGTCTATATGAATAGTTCCAATCCCTACAACACTAGGAGATCTATCATCACCAACATATATATTTTTGGTATTACAATCATTTAAAGAAGAAAACATAGCTTTGTTTTCGCCACGAGATAAGAAGCTCTAGAATCAATGAGACACTCATGAGAATTTGAAGAAGAAGATCCATTTAGTGCGTATCCAGACTGAGATGTTTAACAAGCACATGTAGAAAGTGCTATTCCTGAGGATGAAGTTGAAGTTGAAGACTGCTCCAAATGGATGTTATGCTTCTTCATTGTTGCTTCCAAGGCTTCCATCTTCTTAAATAATTTGAATTCTAAGTGGCCATCTCGATTACAAAAGTGGCAATGTATATCAGTCTTCTTCCCTTTATTCTTATTTGCCTTATCATTTTGTTGAAATGAGTTTTCATTTTGAGGTTGAAATTACTTAGGACCCTTGTTTGGTTTAGGACCACTCCTTTTAGGATAAAACTTCTTAGGATTCTTTGAATTTGGTTACTGTTGGGTGGCTAAGACTTTCTTAGAAGAGTTTCCAAGATTAAGAAGACCAAGGTGTAAGATTTTTTCTTGTTCTATTATTAAAAAATCACAAAAGGAATGAAAGGAAGGGGACTTGCAGTCTTTCCGTTGAGAAATGAAGGCTTCTCTTTTACAATGGAAGGTGGAAACAAACACAGAGTAGACTGGTCCCAATTTAGTAAGAATGGAATAGATAAGGTTACCATCTTCTTTCTTAACCTTAACACATTCGAAGAGAAGTCTAAGGGTCTTGAACTTGGACATAAAGTCATCAATGGAAGAAAAATTATTGGGGTCCATTGTAAGCAACTCATTTTCGAGTTGATGGGTTCTAAGTTCATTTTTAATTCCAAAAACTTCAGTGATCTGTTTCATTGATTCATTAGGAGTATCAAGTTCTGCGATATGGAATCTAAGTTCTGGAGAAATAGACATCCCTATCAACCCACATGCTTGATCTTGTCTATTTTCCCATTTCTCTGCCTTATGTTCAACTTTTGGTTTGGTTTCCTGGCCTGAGGCTATTCTGTAAACACCTTTACTTCTAAGTAAATCCACAATGTAGGACCACCATTGGAAGTAGTTGGTGCTGCCAAGAATAACTTGGCATGGAATTTCCATTTTAACAGAAAATTAAGTTGTACATGCTAAAAATAAGTGTTCCAATGGAAAGATCTCGAAAAAAAAGGCTGATTAAAAAAAACAACTTTGAAAACACCTTCTGGATGAAGAAGTTATGGCTTTTTGAAGAAAAGTTGTTGAAGATGCCGATGAAGTGCAGGAATGTGCAGAGATGAATGATAATGTTATATTTATAAGAAATTCCACTCCCTTTCCAAAATTAATCTAATTAGCTCAACAAAAACAAAGACTTGAACTCAAGACCTCTATTCTCATAAAGTAGCTTTGGAGCGAGTGAGCTAGATTAAAAAGTTAGTAATTTTTGGAAAAGAGGAAGGTTTTTTTTTTTTAGTCACTGAAGATTTGGGGTTAATGCTTACTTGAGAAATCTCTTTTTTTCCAATAAAATAAAAACCCCAACACCCAACACAGACATACAATAAGAACAAACCTTATGGCTTGAAGTTAGCTTTAGCTAGAAACTAAATATTTTCCTCAATGTTTCTGATTTTCCAAGATCACACTATGGCGTAGCCAAAAAGAGCATACACATGAGAAAAATCCTTCCTTTCTGTTTCTAATTTTCCCAGATCACATAGGGTCATGGGGAAAAGAGAATACACAAAAATGAAAGGTATAGATCCGGTAATAAAAAGGACAAAGTTAAATAAACCAAACTAAATAGAGAGAAAATAACTAAAAATTGCAAATAAACATTGTATACTTGTAGATCTTAAAAATGACATAGCTAGGGCTACCAGAAACCTTTTCATGTGAAATGAAATGGGTTCCTCACTAGAACAGATAATACTAACACAATACAATAGTCCCCTTGGCCCGAAAGTAGTCAGAAATAGTAGATCCAGGAAACGACAGTTAGATGCAGCTCTACCGGCTTCAGATTTGGATCACCAACGGATGCGGCCCTCAACTTGGCTCTGATACCATGTAGGAATTTATAGGGTAAGTTCCTTAGACAAAACACCAAAGGAAACCGCTCATAAATAGATCACAGTTGAATACACTAGCATTGTTGATGTGGTTAAAACCCTCAAAGAGGGAAACAATCCACGGCCTAAGCCAACGTGGCCACTTTAGGAAATTTATTAATAAAATAATGAAAATTTACATATGCTTCTCTCATGAACGGTTACTCTAAAAATGACCTTCCATGCTCTTTAAATAGATATCATGGACCAATCATCAAGTGTCAGTAATACCGAGGAGAGAATGAATCGTCAGATCCTTACATATCGTGACCATTGAATTGTAAGTTACAAAAGTACATAGTAAAGAAACACACTTTATGTAACTCTACACTAGAAGAAGTTATACTTAACTATTTCCTATGTGTCAGAATATCCTAACACAGGTGTCCCAAATTGTTACATTTGTAACATTCGACATAATCTCTCAAATGATAAGATCTATTGATATTCTGTTGAATTCTGGAATATCTATTTCTAAAAAATCTCCTGGAACTATATTCATTCCAGACATATGTGTGACATTCTACAACTTTATGTCCAAAAACTCCACATGAATAAAAATGACACTAAAAGAAATGTTGATACCTCAGACGAAATCTTCTTCGAGGAATTGTCTTCCAAGGTTCTTCCTGCGAGTCTTGATCCCTTGATTTAGCTGGGAGGTCAACCTACTTAGTAGATTTTTCATATCCATCTGTTGATGCCTCGAAAATCGCTGCAACAACATTGGGGGATAACCACCCAGTCCGGACCTTAAAAGCAGCTCCTTTTCCGTTTGGTGTGGTGGCTCCGACTGTTCATCTAGGTCCAGTTACCTTATCCCTATTGCTATTGGTTTATAATGTATCTTTAACTACCAATAGACAGAGACATCAGATCACTTCTTCTTGCTGATCAGGCAAGAGAATGACCCTTAAGCTGATTTGGGTTCAGCCAAACCACAACTAAAATTTTGCCTCTTTGAGGAGAGGACTTAAAAGAATGTAGATTTTACTCTAAATGCAAGCTTATTCTATGATACAAGTAAAAAAAACTAATCTAAATCCTATATTAATTAGGCAGATATAGATCTAACCCAACTAAGATCAAGATAATTAAAATATTGGGATTTAAACATGTCTTGTTTATAATGAATATCAAGTTAATGAAGTAATTCAATTAACTGATATTATGGTTACCAAAACTCATTCTATTGAGACCTTAAAACTGAAATAATAAATCAACAACATTCAGGAAGTAGTTCACAAAATGATATTGATTATCAAATCAATAAATCCAATAATTGAATAATGATATGTGGAAATAGTTCTCAACACATTATTATTTAATAAATCAATTTCATAAGATAGATTTCAAAGTAAGTAGTTACTCCAAAATGAGAAATTAATCCATAAAAAAAGAGATACATAATAACAAAATTGTAACAAATTACCCATATTGACAATAGTGCACAAACATGAATAAAATGCACGTCCCTATCATCATAAAATTAAAACTGATATTTGAAACAATAGTATTAGAAATCCCAATTTATTGCATCCATTTCTCTATTTTTTTTCTCCAACAGCCCTTTACATTGCTTGAATTTCTGCCTTCAAAACTAGAGCCATAATAGTGCAAGCTTTGTTCTTCATGCATAATTCAATATACAAAGGGAAAATCCTCAATAATCCCCAGATCTGAGATTTTTCACTCCTCCCTCCTACAACTCTAAATTCCAATTACAATAGTGTTTTTAAAAGCTCTAAAATTGCAGAGCAGAGCAACCTTTTTTACATTCTGCAATTTATTATTTATAATATTTGTCAAGGAATTGTTGAGAGAAGAGTTTGTTGAAGAAAAATCTGCTAAATCCAATTTTACTTGCTCCTCATTCTGATCTTCAATTTCTGGAGCCTTCTCATTGATTGATATTCTTTTTCCATATTTCTTCCACTGTTTTTCTGCAAAAGAAATCAAAATAAATTAAAATACAATCAAAATATCATTTCTGGCAATTAAATCAAACCCAATCAAATTCTATTTAAATAAATAATTAAAAACAAAATATAAGCTACGTATTGATGCTTGGAATGATTTGATTAGCAAAGGATATCATTGGCCAATGGATTTGCAATTAGAAGAGGCTTTGGACAAATAAAATTGAAAACAATAACTCAAAAAATTGATTTTGTTTCTAAAATTCGGAGCCTGATCTTCTGCCTGATTTTTGGACAATAAATGATTAAATCTGTTGGTGAAACCTCCTTCAAAATGTTCTTCTTGATTTTCTCTTTCCAATGAGCCATCCTGGGCCTCATTTGGCCAAGTAGATCTCAATTTATGAGCTTCCAAAGTTGATGGGTCAAATCTGATATAAATCTGGAAATTCTGTTGCTGGGCTAAAAATTAGAATTTGAATTAAAAATTAAATCTTGAATTAGTCCTTAATTAATTGTAATTTAATTGCTAATTATAAACTAACTAACGAATATCTAATTAACTATTTATAAATAAATTAAATCTAATAAAAACTAATCTAAATAATATTTAATTAAAATTAAATTAATTAATTAAATGTTATAACTTAATTAATCTGAACTATTAATTAAATAATATATATTAATTTAACTAATATAATATATTACATATTATTAATTAGTTAATATAATGTAATATATATAATATACTAATATTAATATATGTTAAACTACACTACTTCTTACCTATATAAAACACTAAAACTAACATATTACCATAACTAATATACTAACCTCACTCTTATTCACTCCATTTCACTCATACGTACGAGTGGGTTTTAAAAACCTTTAAAATTAATACAAAACTTTAAAAACACGCTTTGGCTTTAATCCCTAGGTTTTATGTTTTATCGCTTATCAGCATTTCGGGGAGAAAGAGATATCGGCGTCTTTTAAGAAATGTGATGTTTTAAACCCCGATGCGATATCATGTTTATGCCCGATGTGATATATAAAAATACCTTTGTGTAATCGGTGATCGGGGGTACATAAAAAATAATGCGAAATGCCGTTATGTGAATGATGCGAAATCCCGATGCGATATATCGCATCGGGGCGTTGAGTGGGAGTTCATATGGCTTGTAGTCTAGAGTTGCCGATGTGATAAGTTATCCCAATTGAATTTTTTTTTGTTTTTCGTTAAACTTTGGTTAATGACTCATTGCTTATGTTTTATCGGCACTTCGCATCGGGATGGTTAATGAGGTTTTTTTTTAATTTGTTGCGAACTTCCGATATCGCATAAACTCCCGATGCGATATATATATTTTTTTATTTTTTTATATTAAATTTTAATTAAATTAAATTAATTAAACTTAATTAAATTAATATTTAATATTATTTTTATTTTGGTTTTGATTTTATTTTAATGAATTTTAATTAAGCTGTGAAATTCTCTAAACTACAGCCACTTGAAAAATAATTAAAAATAAAAATAAACTACAGCCACTTGAATGTTTGGGTTTTGGGATTAGAGTTTAATTTGGAAATTAGAGTGACTTTCTTAAAATCCTGATAATTAATAATTTGGCTGCATAACTAAAAATGTTAGTAAAAACCCTCTACGAGTTAATATTTAAACTGAATGTGTTATTGGACAAATTTATTTACAAAATGCGATATTGTACATTTTATGCATTTTTAACCTAGGCTAGATAAATGATGAGATTTCAAAGGAGTGTCATTTTCAAACCAGTTGACCAAATGAGGCAAAACAAGCGTCGATGGGAAGCTTATAAAAAATCGGTTCTAACAAAGCAATCAAAACAAGAATCCAAAGAAAACTAAAAATTAATAAAAGCGTAGGGCAATCAACTAAAATAAAAATCCAAAAAGGTGTTTAGCCAAATTTTTACAGAAAGGGTCCCCATTATTTGAAGTGAACACATCAATAATGGGGGGTTGTGTTTTTACCACAACAGGTGGCTGGGAGGTTGACTCTCCCTACTTGGCTTCCAATGCTTTCTCCAACTCTTGCTCTATTTGAATTAGCCTTTGATTCATCCTCATTAGAAAATCCATTATATCCTCTTCTACTTTTTCTTGTGCCAGTTCTGTTGTTTGTGGATGCATGGTGATAGACAGCTTCAATTGCTTCCTAAGTGCAGCAATATCTTCTTCCTTCTTCTTTATCAGTGCTTTGATGCCATTGGCATCCTTGGGATCATGTCCTAGCTCAACAATTATCTCTTCTAGAGTTTTTATTCTATTTTCTTTGGCTAAAGAAGATATGTTTACAAAATCCATTTGGGCAGATGTTTTGCTTAATGACTCTTTCAATTGGTGGGCCAGCATTGCCTTGTTCGCCAATGTAGCATAGACCATTTCACTAATTTGTTTATGCAGTTCCATCTGGTCCATTGGGTGTATATCTTTCGCAAGGAGCTCTAGGTTGGTCCTTATGTAGTCAGCTACAGACTGTGGTTGCTGAACCTTAGGCTTAAAATGAGTTAAGATCATTTTATCCTCCTTAATGTCATAAGCTACCATTAGTCTTTGCTGTTTGGAGGGTGTCATTTTGAGAAATTGATCATAAAGCTGAATTCTCAATGACTCATTTTGGGCCTTAATTTCCATGAATGTTTGTTTAATATCAGATCGTTTCTTACTTTGCGACCTTGAGGAGGAAACTTCTATACCATGATGTCTCTCCATTTCTTGCCTGTGAGAGCTGGTGGATGTCTGTTGGCTGATGGCCATCTATCCTCTTGTGCTTTCTGTGATTTCTTCAAGAATGTCCTCTTCAGGTAAAGGATCTACCCTTTGTCTTTTGGCCTCTGGCTATTCTGTTGATCGACTTGCAGGTGTGGTCCCTTCTCTGTCTCTTTTCTTACGTCTTTCCTCAGGAAGAGGAGTCTGCAATGCCGATACGTCTTTGTGCTTCTGTCTGTAGTGAAGGGGCTTGCCCTTGACTGTGTTCCTTTGAGGTAGTTGGTTGTTCTGCCATTGTTTCTTGCCTTGTAACTACTATATCGTTGCCCTTTGTTGTCCCAGCTATTGGTGTAGTCCTTTCTTGGGCAACTTCTTGTGAAGTTGTAGCAGTTGATGTGCCTTCCCCGGTTTGCGGTGTTATTTTGAATGACACCTACCCAAAAGAATCTAAGTCAAGAGTTTTTTCCAAATTTTTCATAGTTTGTTCCATTTTCTCTTCCTCAGTGAGCTGTTCAACTAGTGTGCCCTCCAACCACTCATCTTCGTTGGCAAATTGTTCTATTTCAGGGATGCTGCAATGTTCATAGGGTGCCATCCTATATTTTATTCTTCTTGCATTGATAAAGCCATTTGGGTCATAGGGTACCCACCAAAAGATTATCATTAGTCTGAGTGTTTGACCCAATATTTCATCAACATCCTTCCATCCCTCTTTTTTATTCACGGCATAGGGGCCTAACTGGTCTCTTAGTTTCAACTGAGCCTTTTGCTTTGTGCTATGGAAATGAGATAAATTTGAATTGATAAATTGCCTGAAATATTCCAAGGAAAAGAGTCTCATTGGCACATATCTTGGTAGCTTGTAGGGGCACAGCTCACAATCATATATTGTGATAACAGTGTGATTATGGTAAAAGTACCGGTCACCTATTTTATAGTTTTTAGAGAGATGTAATATCTTTTGCATACCATATGACAATCTAGGAGGAGGAGTTCTCATAAGGACAGAAGAGACTCGATATACAAACATATCAATAAACTCACAGTAAGAGTAGGGAGTGTTGCAGACTTCATGAAAGATTGAGGTCCAAAAAATCACATACCTCTTTTCCCCTTTAGGGTACAATTTTCTAATGGGGAATTGGAAACTATTTGGCTGATAATATAAGAACAGATGATAGATATAGGATGAATACTTAAAGACTCCCTCCCTCTCTACATTCAACAATTGGTCATGTATCTTGTTGGCAATGAGTTTGGCATAGTTGTATTTGACAGCAAGGGGTTGCCCTGGGGTAAATATAGACATTAGAACCAATATAGGTTCATCAATATGCTCACTTGTCTTGAACCCCATAACAAAAGATATCATATCAACAAGTAATCTACCCAATTCATTGAAAGATGCATAGTGAAAAGGAGGTGGCTCCTTAGGCTGGCAATCTGCTCTCATAAATACTTGGGCAATTTGGGTTATCTCTGAACTAGAGAGTTTTGGACCTTCATCAAGCAAGAATTTCATAGTAAAAGGAAACTAAAGCTAAGTTGGTTTGAAGTTTAGCATTTGATTTATGGAGTTAGGAGTTATATGAAAGAGGGTAGTTCCAGATGGAGTTTCAACTGCCCTTTGATTTGGCTCATAGTTCTCACAACAGAGGTGAATTATCTCAGGGAAAATATTGACATAGGGGAGGTAGTATATGGGTATATTTGATTCCCATATTCCATAAACATCATTTTGACTTAATTAACTGTTTCTGAGCTCACAGAATGCTTGTAGATGGTTTTGGTAGCCTACTAAGTCTTCGATTAGATAGTCTTTATCAGCTAAGGGCAGATGTTTCAATTCCTTGTTGGGTGCATTGACAAGAGTGATATTCAAGGCTACTGGACCTTCCATAGCTCAATTCTGTTGCTTTTAAAATTAGAATTTTTGGGTCTGTGTAAGTAAAACAGGGAAAACAATAGCTCTGTGGTTTTTCTCCGGGAATTTCACCGTGAAATTGATTTGTTGGTTTGTATTTAGCTCCGTGGACAGAAATTAGAAGGAGAGACAGAACTTGTGGGATTCTTTGAAAAAATGGGCAACAATAGTGGGCAAAAAGGCAGTTTTCGGGGTTTCTTAGAGAATTTGCAAGGCTGAATGAGCTGAAATTTAGCTTAGTGTGCAGATTTATGGTGAAAATTTGGCAAGACAAAGGTTATGGTGGGTATTTTTGAAACAACACAGTGTTTTTTCTTCATATTTTGGGATCTTTGGGCAATTTTACAGAGAAAACCAACGAAAATCAAGGTTCAGGAGTAAATTGGTGTAAATATCTATTTTAACGGTGGAATGGTCGATTTGCACGTGACGAGACGAGCTGAGGGGTTGAGCTATGGAGTAAAAAATGCTGGGTGGCGGACTATATAGTTAAAATGTTGTTTTGGACGTAAATCAGCATGCATAAGACGTGTAGAGGAAACAAAGACAAATGAGTGAAAATAACATTTTCATCTCTTTTTAACCAAACTTTTGACTTTGGCGAGTTTTGGTGTGCTTTTGTCTGATGACGTTAGCATGATGTAACTTTGTCGTGTAGTGGGGTACAGAAGATGACATGTTAGGTGACATGGTGGGTGGCGCGGCGCTGATGTGGGCAAATTACAAGGACCTCACATGGCGGACAGACGGGCAACAACGAGGGTGACATCAGTAGATGATGTAGGCATGACGTTAGCGTGTAAGCAGTGGGGTAGTAAGCGGTATTCCCCGCACCGCCTTTAGAGGGAAGTGGTTTTAGGGGAGGGGGCTCCGAACACGCCAGTCGCCTGACATGCGTCCTTTGTACAGCGGAAATACCACCCATCCCGCGGACGCTATCGTTCGACACTTAAGGGCTTCCGATATTACCGACAGTCGTTAGATCTGTCCGCAATGATCGGATGGTTGGGGGGTGATGGAGGTGGTGGCGACTTATCACAGGGGGAACCGCTGTAATATTTCGCGTTTGTAATGTTTTGCGGGGTGTATTTCATACTTTGGTTAAATTGGGTTTGGGGGTATAATATGTGGGTTTGGCTATTTATTTAGCCAGAAGCTAAACAAGTCCCGATGGGGTGCGTGGAGGGTTGTTATTGGCCCCGGATGGGCCAATAACTCCTGACAAAAAATTTAAAATATAGCTTATAGTTGGCTAAAGGTCGGGATATTTAGATGTTTAGGGATTTTATGTATTTTTACATAGTAAGGGAGGGGAAATATTCACATAGGAGCTATATAATAGTGTTGGTAGGTTAATATGACTATGTGGAATGGATATGTATGGATAAAGGCTAAGTTTATAGAATGAAAACTTAGGCATGGGGGGAATGAAAGGATGTCAAGTTATGAGGTTTAGGAAACTTGGAAAAATTGAATAGAGACATTTTACACAAGAAATCTGGCTTGTTTTGCCTAGGTGAAAACACAGTTTCACTTCGTTTTTTCCATGAAATGAAGTTGACTAAGGGCAGTGAGCAGATCTCATTGTCCTTCGAGGGATGTTAGTAAGTTTTTTTTTGAAAAATGAGGAGGGAAATTAGTCATGCTCCATTTATTTTGTAACCACCTTGCCATATCACCTTATGATATTTATGAGATGAAACTTGTTGCAATAGGACCAAATTGCTCATAAGCCTACTTCTACAATATCAAAACTTCATACCCAGCCTAATACACCTAACATTTTTTCTTCATTGTCATTGGGTGCATTTGAACGAGAAAACCATGATTCTTCTCTTTTCTTTTAGCTGCCCTCCTATCTAAGTCTACCCTTATCTCTTCTAGGGCTCAGATTAAGCTGTTGAGACCCTTTACCTCTCTACCTAACTACTTGTCTACCAAGCTTGAGCTGTTTGTACAGACCTTTATTCTCTATTATAAGACAAGTAAATTCAAACATGATCTAGCCAGGATTAGACTGTCTGGCTATTCATCAACTGTGGCAAGAGTCAACCACCTGTACATAGTGAAATTTTACAAAATATGGAACCTTCGCTACATGGAAGGGATGAACATATTTGGCACTTCTCTAGTCAATCATGAAAAATGAAACCTATTGGTATAGGAAGCTAACAGTGGCTCCACTTGGGGATGTCTTTTCCTGGTGAAAAGTCAAGAACAACAGGTCAGATGGCCTTATATTCAGTTCTTGATGTATTTTGAAATTTCTCCTTTGCTGTTTACAAAATGGTTCCTCTGCAATGTTTGTATTTCTCATGAAATCATTCCAATAATTGCAGCTCTGTTTTGGGTAGTTTGTTTGATTATTTCTCGTCATTTTCACAGCTCCCAAGTCTGCTTCTTTAGCTTCTTCTCATAGGCTTAAATGCAATACCCAGAGGTGGCACAATTCCTTGCCTTTTCCTCAAAATTTGTTGTAACCTATTCCCTATCCTATTGCTGTAATAAACTGCAGAAATTAAACACTATTATGTACAAATTGAAGTGCTACTATCTTTAATAAAGTGGCTCAAAGTAATGCTTCAGCATTCAGCCATTTACTGGTCGATCATCTGTCTCTGTACCATCCACACTTTTCAAAAACTAGGTGTTGTTTCCTTGTACAGTCTGAATGATAAATGGTCATCTCCATAAGAAATCAAATTTTCCATGTTTTCCCCAATCTTCTCTTCTGGAATCCCACTTTAAAACTTTATCCCCAATGAAGAAATCCTCTGCTTTGGTTATTTTATCAAATATTTTTTTAAGCTTTTCTTGTAGAACTTGAGCTCTGTGATAGACCTCCTCTCTTGTCTGCTGCAAGTGAATAGTTTGATTGATCCTTCTCTGAATATCATTAGGTTTTGCTTGTATCTCTTGTAGTAACTTTGTCACTGGGATTCCCAAAGAAGAAGGGAATACTGCCTCTATTCCATAAACCAACTGATATGGACTGGTCCCAATAGATCTCTTAGTGGTCAATCTATCTGCCCATAGTGCATTTACAAGCTTTTTATGCCAATATTTCTTGTTCTCCTCCAAGACTTTCTTAATGATGTTGATCAAGCTCTTGTTGGAGGATTCAGCTAGGCCATTACCTTGAGGGTAATACGCCGTAGAATGGCCCAAGGTAATGTGGTATTTATGACAGAAATTAATCATTCTCTTAGACTTAAAGGCCACATCATTGTCTGTAATAATTTTCTCCGGGCAGCCAAACCTAGAGAAGATGTTGGTCTCAAGGAATTGCATGATTACTGAGTCATTGGCTTGCCTACAAGGGATGGCCTGTATCCACTTGGTAAAATAGTGTGTAGCAGTCAAAATCCATTTGTGCTGGCCAGAGGATGAAGGGTGGATTTCCCCAATGGAGTCTAAACCCCATTGTTGAAATGGTTTTTCAGTGGAAATGGGCTTGAGGGGCAGATCTAGGCAGCAAATTTTTCTTGCCTTCAAAAATTTGGCATTTGTGGCAAGAAGTTACATATTTTTTCACATCAGCAAATAGGGTGGGCCAATAAAATCCAGCCCTTAGGATTTTATCAGTGGTTGATTTCCAATATAAATGTCCACCACAATCCCCTGCATGAAATTCTTTAAGTACTTTGTCAATTTCTTCTTTGATTAGACAATTTAACAAAACACCTTCATGATTTTTCCAAAAGAGAGCATGATCTAAAATGCATAACTTGGAAGCTTTCATTTTCAAAAATCTTTTCATAGTTCTGGATAATCCTGGAATAGGTTGCAGGTTTAATAATACAAAAGATATGTTAGCATACCAAGGTGATTGTTGAAAGTCTTGATTGATCTATGGAGTCGCCATCTCCTTCTCATTATCCAGTTGATTTATGTCAAGGGTTTGAAAGTTAGTTTCAGTCATGAGTTTATCTAGTCCTTGCCCTTTTATCAGTTTTGTTGGTTTGATTTCCATGTCATATTCCAGTATGGTTGCTATCCATTTGGCCCTTTTGCCTTCAATTCCATTTTGGGTCAGGATGTCTTTAACCATAGTGTTGGGCACATAAGCAATCACATGAGAGTGCAAGATGTAAAATCTAAAGTCTTTGATGGCCTTTACAAGTGCATATGCTTGTTTCTCCATGATTTGATATTTGAGTGGAGCATCTCTAAGGGCTTTGCTGAAGAAGGCTATGGGTTTTTCACATCCCTGGTCATCTTTTTGAAGAAAAACAACAGCTATTGTGTGTTCTGATGCAAACGAGAATATGATAAAGTCCTTGTCAAAATTGGGGCTTGTGAGGATTGGTGTTTGAGTCAAATCTTTTTTGGTTTCTTCAAAGGCTTGCTTAGTCTATTGGCCACTTAACCTTGGAGTCTTTTGAAGCATGTTGTTTAGCAGTCTTATTAGCTCAGCCAGATTTGGTATGAATCTTCTTAGAAAGTTGATCTTCCCCAAAAAGGCTTGTAGTTCTTTAATGTTTCTAGGGTGAGGGATTTGCAGAATAGCCTATATCCTGTCTGAATCCATTCTAATGCCTTCTTTAGAGACGATATGTCCCAATAATTTTCCTTCTTCTAGCCCAAACAATGATTTCTTTGGATTTAGTGATATACCATATTTTCTGCAAATTAAGAATACTTGCCTGAGATGATCTAGGTGTTCTTGATCTGATTTGGAGAAAGTTGTAAGGTCATCTAGGTAAATGACTAAAAAGTCATGGATTTCTTTAGCAAAAGCAATATCCATGGCTCTTTGAAAAGTTTCTCCTGCATTCTTTGAGTCCAAAAGGCATTTTCACATATTTGAATGTCCCCAAGGGTTGTGAAAAGTAGTGTTTTATCTTGGTCATCCGGTGCATTAGGATTTGATTGAAAGCCTGAGAATCCATCTAACAGTGATATCCTGAAGCACCCACTCCTTTGCAAATGATGTATCCATTTTGGGTAAAGGGTAATTATCCTTTAAAGAGACTTTGTTCAAATTTCTCAAATCAACACACAGCCTAATCTCCCCTGTCTTCTTTCTAGTGGGCACTAAATTTGAAACCCATTTTGAAAATCTGATTGGAGCTATAATTATAGCTTCATACATTCTCTTAACTTCTTTCTCAATCAAAGGGAGCAGCACAGGGTTGACCCTCCTAAGTTTCTGTTTGAAAGGTTTTTAGTTTTCTTTGAGAGGTATGGTGTGTTGGATGACTGCAGTGTCATAAGAGTTTAGGTCCTCATAACTCCATGCAAAGAAATCTTGAAATTCTTTGAATATTTCAATATACTTGAGTTTTTGGTCAGAAGGTAGAGTTTTGGACAATTTTATCGTTTTGGGAATTTCTGCAGATCCTAAATTACAGTCCTCAATTTGTGCGTTTAATGGCTTCATTTTAGGTTTCCTAGAGATGTCATTTGAGTCAAAAAAGTCCTCTAAAGGAGTGAGGCCTATAGGTAGAAAATTATCCTTCAACTCAATGACTTTACATTCTGCTACAATGGCATCCTCACCTTCTTTTTCATGAAGTTCCTGTAAATCTGTTTTGGTAAACTTAGTGGGATGTAGAATTTGGTTTGTTGTGTCAGCCGAGATATGTGTTTAAATTTTGTCTATTTGATTACTTTCATCTATTTTGTTGGTATCCATTTTTTTGCTTGAGAACTTGTCCTCCAAAGTCACAAAATTCTTGATTTGTGTGTCATTTTCAAACACCTGCTAGTTTTTAACATTATCTGGTACAGCAGGTCTATGTTTGATTTCGGTAGTGAATTGGTGATTAGGTTTAAATGGCAATTTGCAAGTGCTTGCAAAGGTTGATAGACTATGAGCATGCAAATTTTGATTCCTTGGAATTTTGGTCAATTGGGATTCAAGAAAGGTGTTGAGAATTTCCATTGTAGTAGCTCTATATGACCTCAGCCTAAGATCATTCCAAATGAAGTTACCCTTTATTTGTTGAATGATAAGGTCAGAATCTCCCAAAATTGATATTCGAGCTGCACCTAGGCTTTTGATCACTTTGAGCCCTAAGAGGAGGGCTTCATATTCAGCCATGTTGTTAGTGCATATGAAATTCAACCTATATGCATGTTCCTCAACGTGGTAATCCTTCATATTGTGTATCCAAACCCTTGCCCCTGCTCCCAACTTATTAAGAGATCCATCAAACTCTAGATACCATAGGCTTTCTTGATTTGAACTGGTATTAGGAGCTTTTTCAATTTGTTCAGCATGCATAGTTGGATTTTCAGTCTCATGGGATTCCTCATGTGTGACTATCAATTTATTGTTCTCCAAGACTTCTTGAATTTGAACTATGGATTATTTATCTAGGAATCATCTTGACTTAAAGGCACAATTTTACCATCAGTTGGGGTATGAATCTCATTGTTGTACAAGATAAAAGAGTCCATGTCTGAATGCATATAATAAATGGGAAAGTTTTGGGTTTTTTCTTGACTACTTACCACATACTTCATCAAAGTTTCTCGGTATAGCCTCTTAGGCTGGCCAAACACTGAGATGGTGGCATAAGACATGTCCAGTTGCAAAGATCCTTATAGCTTGGCACCCCAGGATCTAGATAACAACATTCCATACTTGGGTACAATGTCAACTACAACCATATCCATCAAAATTTTCTTGGCTAGATATTGGACTAATGACAGAGACAGATCCTTCACTAAGCCTAGACAACGGACCTGACTGGAACCAAAGGAAAATAGGTCTTTATATGGCCTTGTGATATCTAGGTCAAACTTTTCCATGATAGATTTGGGCATTAGATTATGGAAAGATCCTAAATCAAACATTGCATTGTGAAGCACCTTGTGATGAATGTTTAAACTTACATAGAAAGGAGGGACTCCTCCTTCTACTGATTTACCATTTGCTTCAGAGCCAAATATAAGTTCTGGTTGATCATCAAGGATATTCACTCAATCTTTGTTTTCTGAAATTTGTAATGATCTGCTATTTTGTTCTCTAAAAACTTCATGCCTAGCCAATTCAGATAATGGGATGGCTAATTTTAACTTACTTATTTCAGCCTCCATATTAAAGGGTTTTTCTATTTGTATTTTGACATTTTGGGTAGCAAGGTTGTGTTTTTCAACTGAGTGTTCAACAATTGCCTCTTTTAGTGGAATGTTATGATGAGCTGGAGTTACTTTCACACCATCTTCCAAAGGTTCCTCTACAAATTCTCTGAGTGGAGAAACAGATGTAGAGAGTTGTTTCGATTTATCTTTGTCTGAAACATCTTCAATTGTTGTACTATTTGGATTAGAAGTTGATTTAGGGATAATTGGTATATGAGAGTCCTTGAGTTTGGTTTTGGTAGGTTCCTTGATTGTCTTTTGTTTGGGATCACCAGGGATGTCTATTCTCCTACTTCTCAAGTTATACTGCTTGTAGACTTCATACACAGTTGTATCATACCCTTGCTTAAAATCAAAGGATTCCCCTGATTGCATTTGAAACTAACTAAGAGTATGAGCCTCTTGATCTTCTTCAGTTAGGAAAATTGGTTGTCCACTATTGAGACCCATGAGGTTAATGTGGGGGTCCTCTGTTGGTTCACTAGATGTGGAGGCTTATGCATAGTTTTCTTGGAAGGGGGGCCTTATGTTCTGGTCTGGACCAACTTTTCCTACATTAGGATTTTGATTTTTTCTAAAGTTCGGATTTCTTGCATTGTTGTTTGGTTGGCCTTCCCATGAAGATTTCCTCTAAATAGTTTCCACTCTATCTCCTAGTCTGTCCATGCCCTTAATGATTGCATCAAGTTTTTGTTCAAAGACTGGTTATTCTTCTTTGAAAGTTGTTCTTCTTTTAGATCTAGCTTGATTTCGTTTAGAAATCAAATTGGCTTCAATGCTCACAGCTATGCTCTACATATCTTCGAGGCTAGGAGGGGCTCTCTCCCTGAGCTGTTAAGCCATGTATGAGTCAAATCCATCAGGGAATTTGATCAATAATATGTCTGGTCGTGGTCTAAGTTTTATTGGAATAGCAAGGTAGGTATTGTTGAATTTGGCACAATAATCTTGGACACTTTCCTGTGGGCCTCTCCTCAAGTTTTCATATTATGTTAAGATGTGTAAAGGGTCTTTATTCTTTTTCCACCTATTCAAGAAAGTCTGATAAAGGGCATATGGATTAGCTATTGTATTTGCAGGGAGTGAATTAAACTAGGTTCTTACATCACCAGTTAAGCTCTAGACAAAACTTTTCATCCTAACATCATCATCATCAATCTCATAGTTTTCAAAATAGTCTGTCATCTTCTTGGTATGTTGTTTAGCAGTGTAAGTGCCAGTAACATCAAAATAGGTAATTTTCCCTTGATAATCCTGTGGCATAGCCCCTGGATTGGCAGGCAACTGCAGGGGAGCATATCGATTTGCCATATTAGCAGGAAAAAGTGGGACAGATAGAAGCACAAGGATAACAGCTGAGATATGTGTTGTGGATGGAGGGGCGGAAAAGAGATTTTGGAGTGATAAAGGTGAACTGGAAGAAGCTACAACAAAAGGAAGAAAGGCTTGAGATTTTCCTGTAGTAGGTTGAGTTTGAATAGGTTTCTACTGTGGTGTTTCAAGATTTGAATCAAAAGAACTCCCTTGATTTTCAGGTCTCCAAAGGCTCTTAGGAATCAAATTTGGATTGTCAAAAGTAGCTGGAGGATTCGGGTCTGGGTTTGACCTAGTGTAACGAGTTTTCTTATTTGGAGCCACCTTCTAAAAATATTTTGGGTATTTTCTGTGAATATTTGGAGGATACAAGTTTTGACAATATCTTGAAGGAAGTTCCTAAAATGTAGGAGGAGTTGGGCTTTCCTTCAGGTAGGTTTGAAACAAGGATGGCCTAACAAATCTTTGAGACAACTGTTTGAAATCTAAAGCTAAACTGGAGTTAAATTAAAGTAGCTTTTATTTACTCTTGTGATTGCATAGCAAAGACAGTTTCAAAGGCTGCCTGGCTAAATTCAGACTCCATCTGTAGCTTTAGAGACTAGACAGTTAGTAATGGACATTCATTCAATCCCCAGCGGAGTTGCCAATGATGTTATCACTCAGGTTGTTCCCCAAAACTTGTGAGAAAAGGGAATACGGCTGAGGTAACCACTAACCAATCTTTTAGATGCAACTTATAGCCAAACTGCATCCAAAGAGGGCTCAAACTTTATAATTTAACTTTGTTTTTTAAATTAATTTATGCTAGTTATGATGTGCAGGGTTTTGTTTTAAGTTTGTTTGGATGGTGGTTTTAAACAGAGCTGGGATGCAAGTCTGAAACAGTTTATTCCATTGGGCAAATGGAGTCTATGAATATGGACTACTAAGTGTGTTTCACTGACAAAGGGAAATACTACAGAGCAAGATAATCAATCTTGGAACAATATTGAAATCTAGAAATTGATGGAATGTAAGCCAGTGGGTGAAGGGAAATCAAGAATCCTTCATCATGATGGCAGAGGGAAAGTGCAAGAATATTATCAAGGAGAAGTAAAGAATTCCTTGGCAATTTTCAAAGTGAAAGAATTAGTGGAAACAGAAGCATCTAAGAATTCATGTTTATCCTAATCCTGAATAAAACACAAATAACAATAGGAATTGAACACAAAGTGTATTTAAACAAGTTCTAGGCTATTCTTTTTCCCTGTTACTAAGGTTATGAAACATATATGAAATTTTCAAACATAGAAAACACAAAACACAGTTTAGAACTACTTATTGATCCATAGAAAGACACAGGAATTATGTAGCAATGCCTAGAACATCAAATCCACATTCAGACGGTCCAGTAGCAGTGCACTTGAAAAACCTTTGTATTAAAAAATCTCAGAGCTACAGTTGGTCCAAAGAGGAAAATCACCAGCCCTGAATACATTTCTTGGGAAGGTATTTATACAAAAGAGAGTTACAAAATATCTTGTGGATAAGATATGAAGCAATGACTTCCTTCACCTACCCTGAAAAGGAAATGAATGCAAAAATAAATGTAGGAGTAATTGTTGTTGTGCTGGCTGCTTTAACTGATAAGATATTTTTGACTTTTTAATTCAGGAAGTCAACTGGTAGCTGTGTCTTTACATTGCATTCCTACGTTGTTGTCCTGATCCTTTCACCTGCTCTTGATTTCGCTTTAACATGTCCTAGTCCTCGCTTGAGCTGCTTCCTCTATTTTTTTCATCTTTATTATATCTGCCACATGTCTTGTTATTTGACCAAATGTAGATAAACAGAAAAATCCAAATTACCTAGGTAAAATTTCCAGCATGCTCTGCCACCATTGGTCTATTGGCAACTGATGTCTTTGTATTTTTACAAGTGTTTCATCAGCCTCAGTATACCTATATAAGTTGGGCTTGATTTCAAAAAGATGATTTACTTCATGTTCAATATAAAACAAATTTTCCAATTTGTCATATAAACTCTGTCCATAGGGAGGTCTTGTGTCTTCTGAAGTGCTTGATGATGTTGTGATCTGATTTGTAACATATGTGTTAACTGTGTCAGCATATTATTGATGTGATAACAATCTTTGATTGTTGGTTAGTAAACTGGGTCGACCCTTCTGCTGCAAGAGTGTAAAATTTTCTATGGAGGAATTAATCTCCATCTACATTTCTTGGCACTTCCTTTCCAAAGTCTGTACAAAATTCCTCATTGTTAGCACCTTTTTCACTGTCAAAATGGTGTATGTTCTGTCTATGATCTCCAAAGATGCTAGTTGTTCTTTAGTATGGGTATTCAAAAAATGAATCAGTCTATTCACCTGCTCAGGCATGTTTCCCAATGATGCCCTGGCCCTTTGAATTTCCACTTGGGCCCTTTCTATCAATTCTATTTGTTCATGGATTGTTTGAATTGATTGCCATTGATTAGTAACAGACTGGCCAATCTTGGTCCACAAAATCATTTTGATGTGTGGTAGAGGTTTATGCAAGGTGAGATCCTTTTCTAATGATTTCACCTTGTTCTCCAGGGCCTTTACCTCTCTGGTTTTCTCTGCCACTATTATCTTCGATTTGTCATAGCTCACCTCTAGTTTGGCCAGTTTTTCTTTTGCCTCTTTAGGCTTGGACATTTGGGGTTCTAGCTCTTTTACTCCTTTCATCATTTCTTTCATCCTCATGCTGGTCTTTGGCTCTGTTGTTGCTGCTGCTGAAGCATCTGTAGGTTATGTACCTCTTGTTGATGTTGGCATAATGGGAGGTATTGCTGCTATGACTATGGGGGGAGTAGTGATAATTGTTGGAGTTGTTTCAGGTGCCTGGGAGGCCGACTCTCCCTGCTTGGCTTGCAAGGATTTCTCCTACTCTTGCTCTATTTGAATTAGCCTTTGATTCATCCTCATTAGCAAATCCATTACATCCTCTTCTACTTTTTCTTGTGCCAGTTCTGTTGTTTGTGGATGCATGGTGACAGGCAGCTTCAATTGCTTCCTAAGTGCAACAATATCTTCTTCCTTCTTCTTTATTAGTGCTTTGATGCCCCTGGCATCCTTGGGATCATGTACCACCTCAATAATTATCTCTTCTAGAGTCTTTATTCTATTGTCTTTGGCTAAAGAAGGTATCTTTTCCAAATCCAGTTGGGCAGATGTATTACTTGATCACTCCTTCAATTGGTGGGCCAGCATTGCCTTGTCTGCCAATGTAGCATAGACCATTTCACAAGTTTGTTTATGCAATTCTATCTGGTCCATTGGGTGTATATCTTTGGCAAGGACCTCTAGATTGGTACTTATGTAGTCAGCTACAGACTGTGGTTTTTGAACCTTAGGCTTAGATTGAGTTAAGATCATTTTCTCCTCCTTAATGTCATAAGCTACCATTAGTCTTTGCTGTTTGGAGGGTGTCATTTTGAGAAATTGATCATAATGCTGAATTCTTAATGACTCATTTTGGGCCTTAATTTCCATGAATGTTCGTTTAATATCAGATTGTTTCTTACTTTTCGACCTTGAGGAGGAAACCTCCATACCATGCTGCCTCTGCATTTCTTACCTGTGAGAGTTGGTGGATGTCTGTTGGCTGATGGCCCTCTCTCCTCTTGTGCTTTCTGTGATTTCTTCAACGATGTCCTCTTCAGGTAGAGGATCTACCCTTTGTCTTTTGGCCTGTAGCTATTCTGTTGATCCACTTGTAGGTGTGGTCTCTTCTCTGTCTCTTTTCTTACTTCTTTCCTCAGGAAGAGGAGTCTATAGTGATGGTACTTCTGGTGCTTCTATCTATAGTGAAGGGGCTTGCCCTTGACTATGTTCCTTTGAGGTAGTTGGCTGTTCAGCCATTGTTTCTTGCTCTGTAACTACTATCTCCTTGTCGTTTGTTGTCCCTGCTATTGGTGTAGTCCTTTCTTGGGTAGCTCGTTGTGAAGTTGTAGCAGTTGATGTGCCTTCCCCGGTTTGCTGTGGTATTTCGAATGACACCTACCCGAAAGAATCTAAGTCAAGAGTTTTTTCCAGATTTTTCATATTCTGCTCCATTTTCTCTTCCTCGGTGAGTTGTTCAACTAGTGCGCCCTCCACCCACTCATCTTGGTTGGAAAATTGTTCTATTTAAGGGATGTTCCAATGTTCATAAGGTGCCAGCCTATATTTTATCCTTCTTGCATTGATAAGGCCATTTGGGTGATAGGGTACCCATGAAAAGCTTCTCTTTAGTCTAAGTGTTTGACCCAATATTTCATCAAAATCCTTCGATCCCTCTTTTTTGTTCATGACATAGGGGCCTAACTTGTCTCTCAGTTTCAACTGAGCCTTTTTCTTTGTGCTATGGAAATGAGTCAAATCTGAATTGATAAATTGCCTGAAATATTCCAAGGCAAACAGTCTCATTGGCACATATCTTGGTAGCATGTAGGGGCACAACTCACAGCCATATATCTTGATAACAATGTGATTCTGGTAAAAGTACCAGTCACCTATTTCATAGTTTTTGGAGAGCTGTAATATCTTTTGTATATCATATGACAGTCTAGGAGGGGGAGTTCTCATCAGGAGAGAAGAGATTGGGTATACAAACATATCAATAAACTCATAGTAAGAGTAGGGAGAGTTGCAGACTTCATGAAATATTGAGGTCCAAAAAATCACAGACCTCTTTTCCCCTTTAGGGTAGAATTTTCTGATGGCGAATTGGAAACTATCTGGCTAATAATATAAGACCAAGTGATAGATATAGGATGAATATTTAAAGACCCCCTCCCTCTCTAGGTTCAACAATTGGTCATGTATCTCGTTGGCAATGAATTTGGCATAGTTGTATTTGACAGCAGGGGGCTGCCTTGGGGTAAATATAGACATTAGAACCAATATAGTTTCATCAATATGTTCACTTTTCTTGAACCCCAAAACAAAAGATATCATATCAACAAGTAATATACCCACTTCATTGAAAGATGCATAGTGAAAAGGAGGTGGCTCCTTAGGCTGGTGATCTGCTCTCATAAATACTTGGGCAATTCGGGTTATCTCTGAACTGGAGAGTTTGGGACCTTCATCAAGCAAGAATTTCATAGTAAAAGGAAATTGAAGCTGAGTTGGTTTAAATTTTAGCATTTGATTGATGGAGTGATGAGTTATATGAAAGAGGGTAGTTCCAGATGGAGTTTTAACTGCACTTTGAGTTGGCTCATAGTTCTCACAGCATAGGTGAATTATCTCAGGGAAAATATTGACATAGGGGAGGTAGTATATGGGTATATTTTATTTCCATATTCCATAAACATCATTTTGACTTAAGTAACTGTTTCTGAGCTCACAGAATGCTTGCAGATGGTTTTGGTAGCCTACTAAGTCTTGGATTAGATAGTCTTTATCAACTAAGGGTAGATGTTCCAATTCCTTATGGGGTGCATTGAGAGGAGTGGTATTCAAGGCTACTGGACCTTCCATAGCTCAATTTTGTTGCTTTTAAAATTGGAATTTTTGGGTCTATGTAAGTAAAACATGCAAAACAATAGCTCTGTGGATTTTCTCCGGGAATTTCACCGTAAAATTGGTTTGTTGTTTTGTATTTAGCTCCGTGGAAAGAAATTAGATGGAGAGACAGAGCTTGTGGGATTCTTTGGCAAAATGGGCAACAATAGTTGGCAAAAAGCCAGTTTTTGGGGTTTATTAGAGAATTTGCAATGATGAACGAGCTAAAATTTAGCTCAGTGTGTGGATTTATGGTGAAAATTTGGCAAGATAGAGGTTATGGTGGGTACTTTGGAAAGAAACACAATGTTTTTTCTTCAAATTTTGGGATCTGTGGGCAATTTTATAGAGAAAACGAATGAAAAACAAGGTTCGGGAGTAAATTGGTGTAAATACCTATTTTAACGGTGTAATGGTAGATTTGCAGGTGAGGAGACGAGCCGAGGGGCCAAGCTATGGAGTAAAAATTGTTGGGTGGCGGACTGTATAGTTAAAATGCTGTTTCGGACGTAAATTAGCATGCATAGGACGCATAG
This sequence comes from Pinus taeda, assembly GCA_000404065.3. Classification (NCBI taxonomy): domain Eukaryota; kingdom Viridiplantae; phylum Streptophyta; class Pinopsida; order Pinales; family Pinaceae; genus Pinus; species Pinus taeda. Next base: position 2,554 of record APFE031112178.1, on the reverse strand, counting down.
AGGAAACAAAGACAAATGAATGAAAATAACATTTTCACCTCTTTTTAACCAAATTTTTGACTTTGGTGGGTTTTGGTGCACTTTTGTCTGATGATGTCCGCATGATGTAACTTTGTCGTGTATCGGGGTATGGAAGATGGCATGTAATGTGACGTGGCAGGTGGCACGGCGCTAACGTGGGCAGATGACGCGGACGTGACATGGTGGAGAGACGGGCGACAATGAGGGTGACATCAGCAGATGACGTAGGCATGATGTCAGCAAGGAGGCAGTGGGGTGGTAAGAGATATTCCCCGCACTGCCTAAGGAGGAAAGTGGTATTGGGGGAGGGGGCTCCGAACATGCTAGGTGCCTAACACGCATCCTCGGTATGGTGGAAATACCGCCCATCCCCCAGAAGCTATTGTTCGGCATTTAAGGGCTTTCGATATTGCCAACAACTGTTGGATCTATCTGCGATGATCGGACGGTTGGCGGGTGATGGAGGTGGCAACGACTTATCACTGGGGGACCCAATGTAATATTTCACGTTTGTAATGTTTTATGGGGTGTATTTCATACTTTCGTTAAATGGAGTTTGGGGGTATAATATGTGGGTTCGGCTATTTATTTAGCCAGAAGCTAAACAAGTTCTGATGGGGTGCGTGGAGGGTTGTTATTGGCCTCGGATGGGCCAATAAGTCCTGAAAAAAAATTTAAAATATAGCTTATAATTGGCCAAAGGTCAGGATATTTAGATGTTTAGGGATTTTATGTATTTTTACATAGTTGTTATAGACATTTTTGGGCACTTCAACCCCAATCATAAATGTCCATAAAGTAAGGGCTCCTAAGTCCCTAAAAGTGTTGCTTCACTGCCTAAAGGAACAAGGTTAGCCGATTACATCATCTCCCAGGAGTTCTCCACTGAAAAATGATCATAAATGGTCAAAAATGGACCATACTGAAAGCTCAATGCAGAGGGTGCAATTGCATATCACCTTCCTAGTGTATAAGGTGTGATTCATACTGATTTGCTCCTCTGTAGGATGCGATGGTCGGGAATGGACAAATGGCAAGGACAAAAATGTGAGGTGGAAGATCATAGAATCTTCTAGAAGCTTCCCCTCTGGCACTTGCCTCTCTATTTTCGACCAGGCATGAGTAAGAGATCATCATTCTCCAAGTCAAAGCCGGAATTATCAGAGAGAAGACACTAATCAAGATCCTAGAAGATGACTCACCTCTCTGTAATCATCTATATATGGATCCCTCATCACAGAGATCCAGGGGTTGGAATTTTGTATCTTATAGAGAAATGTTGTTGATTTTCTGGTGTACATTCATAGTGTTGGGTGATCAAAGCTTTGCTTGAGGTGAATAAGGGATTCTTAGTTGAAGGATGATGTTGGGTTAGAGCACATGGTTGTAATCCTCTTGCTACTTTTCATCTTAATAAAGCTATTCTTGTTTCCTTCCATATTCTTGTGTACTTGTTTATATATTCATTTATATGGTTAATACACATCTGATCATGTATTATTTATGAATTTAGATCCTTGTTTCTTGGATAGTAGTATGTTGCTGTGATTCCATAGGTTCTTTTGAAGTTGGGAAGACAGAAGAAGCGATGAAGCTCTATCAAGAAGGAGAGGAAATCAAACACAAGATTCAGGTTGGTCTTCTTGGTTCTCCTCTCGTCTATTTTCATAAAAGGAAATAACAGTAGACTTTGATTGTTTGTTTCTAATATAGCCACCCATCTTAGTGGGAATAGCAGCATCCGAGTGGACACTATTCCTAGATAACAAAATGGCGACTCCACTAGGGAATGACTTGATTACTTGTTAGCCTATCTATCCTTGTTTCTTTTATAAACTTACAGACGGAGCCTGAAGTCAAGCCAGCTAGCCTTCGAACTGCATTTGTTATACAAATG
>APFE031112175.1:0-16117 GCA_000404065.3 Pinus taeda | reverse complement strand
CAAATAGATTATCATCACAAATATGATAATCTTCTCAACGCATATCACATGGAAAGAAACAAAATCATGAACATCCGTATCATGAATACCATGAATACCATTTAACACATCAATATCATTAAACATCCATCAAGGATCTATTTTGGTTATGTCTATCAGTTAGATCTAGATCATCACAACTTATTCTTCCAAAATGTAAATTGAAAATTTACTTACCAAGGATAGTCACCTTATCCATAATTCTCAAGATTTCACATCTTTTACTCAATTATGTACACTATTAAAATTGCAAGCACCCTTGATAAATTTGACCCTTAATATTTAGTCGTATATTCTTGCTTTCTAAGGGAAATTTGGTAAAATTGACCATTAAGCTATTATTCACCTTAACATAATTCCTTAAAGAAACAATACCAAATTAAATACTCAACCTTGCATACATATTCATCATTATCCATGGGACTTATCTCACTTTACAATTTTTACTTACCAATTCCATGACCACACTAAGTCATCATGGTTTATGTTTTATGTCACGCTTAAATCAATTTCACAAAGGTATTGTTGATACTTGATGATTTATACATCACTTTGTAATTATCATTGTTCATCATCAGAATATTTTCTATTTCATCAAGTTTTGATCTCAATATCACTTCATCTCTTTTATCATAGATTCACCCTTCTTCAAGTTAGGCTAGAGGATTTTCCCTTTCACTTTTGGCTTGTGAAAACTATCTTTGGTTTATAATTTGAAGCACTTGAAACATTACTAGCTCATTATCATCAACCATGATAGGTGAATGGGAAGAATCATACTTGGGATTTTATGAACCTAACTTACTTGCAACTTATAAACACTTGTTAAGCATAACTAATTTTTTGGGGATGACATTTTACCTAGTTGTAGGCTCAGGTGCACAATATATTTTTACAACTAGCCACCACCAATCCTTCAATCAACTACCCTTTCCATTGAATCCCTCTTACCATTATCAAATCGAAACAATTACAAAATCCATTACTACCATTACCAAGTTGAATCCATTACAGGTACATTGTAATTATTATCAAGTTTGTTTTACATATTATTAATTGATGGTCTTGAGATTGTGTAAATAATTTTATGTTTCTAATTTCGTGGATTACATTCCACCCTTAACTTCAAGCCTCATACTAAAATTCCCTTGTCCAAATATTAGGCCTAAACCTCATAGCAATTACACAGTGCTTTTGAGACACTATTATTTTAGGACTCAAATTACATTTTGTATGATGGTATTAGAATTACCTATATTTTGTCTTTGGAGTTGTTTACATTGTACTTTATAACATGTAAACATTATAAAAGAAATTAATATGGTTGATAAAAAGAAAAAGAAAAAGAAAAAATTAATCTATTTTTTTAATCTTTATAATATTTTTTTAATATTATTTTGAAAAAAAAAATGATGATAATGATTATCATTAATGTCCACTAATACCAATGTGGTCTATCATACCTCAAGAGAATTCTAATTTTCATTATTAAAATCTGGTTTATGTGATCAAGGAGCAGGGAAAGAAGTGTTCAATGGTCGCTATAGTTGGGTTGACTTAATAAGTAAAGAAGACTGGAGGTGGGGTTGATGATAGGGAATTGAGAGTGGATGTGGGGAAGAGTCGGGGAGTTTAAAAGGAAGTGATTTTCATATTCCACCTTCTTAATATCACAAATATTATACATTCTATCGTCCTACTGAGTCTTGGGAGTAGACCATTGTCGGTTTCACTTCGAAGCTCACGAGAGTTAGTTCTAATCCTAGTGATGCTCATTTTCTTCTTAGTGCTACTCAACATAGAGCAATAATTCTGGTTATCAAGGGTGGGATTGATCACCTCCTTATAGTACGTTAGCTTCCTTTTACCATCCAACTCCTTAGCATCCCACATCTTTTCCTTAAAATTGGAGGTAATAGTATTTCTTATACTATCCTTGCTTCGCATGATGATCTCCTCCTTAATCCCCCAAAGGTTGAGCCAAGGCTGAGCATCCTTATGCCACCCGCACTTGAGGTGCAGGTGGCGGTTTTGGCTAAAGTTAGAAGCAATTTTTGGGAGCCTCTTGGCTTCCATATTATGACATTACTTATTATATATTAGATATCTAAACATAGTTGCACATTCAATGTAGGATGGGCCAAGTTCGATCAAGAGGATAGGATAGGGACTATTTCCCTTGATCTTGAGGTTATAGGTCATGAATTTCTTTAGGATCATCTCAATCTTTCTCCTTGACTCCCTACATATACTGGACCCCAAAACTTCACATTCGTATAAGATAATAAGGGTGATGAAAGTCTCAAAGAGGAACCTTTTTTACTCCAAATGTAAAGATCGATTGACTTACAATTGTTTTCAAGCTCATAATAAGCTTTCTAACCTCCAATAATTCTTTTATGGATGTAATAATCCCAGTCGAGCTGATGAGGAAAGTGAATACCCAAATATTTATAAGAAGAAACGAGCTCTATACAATGGTTATCATAGACAAAACTACCATGGGTGATCTTTTTGGATTTAATGGTCATGACTTTAGTCTTGTTGGTATTAATTGTCACACGCATATTGGAGCAGTAAACATGAAGAGTCTTATGTTGCATGTCTAGGTCATCATGGATCTTTGCAAGACGAACGATATCATCAATATAAAGGAGAAGAGTAATGATAATACCAACGAGCTTGGTGCCCTTGCAGCCCACAATTTCTAGAAACTCCTCAAGTTTATCAATGGAAATACCAAAAAGGGTAGGGGAAAGGGGACACCCTTGCTTAACCACGATATTGCATTTAATATATTTAGACCACCCTTAATTTGTCTTAAGTTTGGCAATGACAATATCGTAGAGGTAGATCACAACAATCCTCAGTTCAAGAGGAACCATGATCTCCTCAAGCCTCTCCCAGAGCTTATCTCAAGAGATAGTGTTAAAAACTTTTCTAAAGCCCACAAAACAACAGAAGAGATCAATTTTAATATAGCGATATTCCTCTGCAATGATCGTAAGAGTGACAAGGTGGTCGATAGCCGAGTGATGTCTCCTAAAACCAACTTTCCTTTAGCTCTTTTACCGTAGTTTTCAAGCCAAAGGCTAAGCTTTTCTTCAAGAATGAGCCCATAAAGCTTGGCTAGGATGTGGTTAATCATAATGGTCCTGTAGTTAGAGGGAACAGTTTTGTCCCCATTTTTTAGTATAGGCACAATAAGGCATTACGTCCAACGATTAGGGAAGTCATGCTTGACAACCAAATTGAGTACCTTGTGGAGATGAAGAATGAGGATAGATCTTCCCATTTTAAAGATGTCAGCTTGTTAACCTTCAATATCATTGGCTTTCCCATTAGCGAGCTTCTTAATCCCAGAATCAACGTCCTCTAGAGAAAATATATAATCCTCAATATGAGTGTTTAAGATGGTGCCCATGGTGTTCCAAAAGTCATACAAATTCTTAAGATAGTTATGCCAATTTTCTAGGGGGATATAATGGTTATCTTTACTTTTACGAAAGGTGGAGAAGATGCTCTTGTCTCTTATTAATATATGACTTTTTCTTCCTCTTAATGAGAGCTTTGTATATACTTATATTCTGGAGCTTAATGATTTCATTAGGGACGTCTCTGATTGTTTTTTTTATAATTTTATAGTCTTTGTGATACAAAGAATTGGAATTTCTATTATTTTTCTTATATAAAGTCTTATTAGAAAACTTTCTAATAATAATGAAAAAAATAGTAATAAAATAGTAATAAATCTCATCAATGTGGTTATAAGCATCAAATTGTATCTACTTCATCAAATCATTTTTTTATTAATATATTTTATATCAAAATAAATTGATTTTATTTAATATTATGTATTTTTATGATTTCATTACTTAAAACTTTTTCCTAAATTAAAATTAAATTTAATTTAACTAAAAAACAAAAATAAGAGTCCAAATTCAATTAAAAAATGCTTAAATTTATATATATTTAACTTTTATATATATATATATATATATATATTATATATATATATATATATATATATCCTCAGTTACATTAGGTTGACAGTGTTTATAGTATTTCGTAAGGGTTTTCTAAGGGTTAGAATAAAATCGAATTTAAAAAAATTATTATATTTTTGAATTTTAAAAATTAATGAAAAATTATCAAAAAATACATTTTATTGATAATATTATTTATAAAAAATTGATCAGATATTAAAATAATGAAATATATTATGTATTACAAAATGAAATTTCTTATTATACTTTATAAGAATAAAGGAAAAGAAGAAAAAAAAACACGCGAAAGTATGTAACCCAATTTTAAATGACGGTGAACGAATTTTAATAACGGTGAACGAATTTTAATAACCCAATTTCATGTGTTTGGCCACAGATGAGAGTGAAGTTATATCCATACACTCACTTTATGTGAAGACCAAATTCTATATAAAATAATAAAATTCATCTGCATTTAAAATAAGGAAAAATGAATCTCCATTTAAATCAAAATGAAAACATTTTCCTTTTCAGATTTGAACATGGTGTAAAATCAACACCAACAAGCTAGAAGGGTCGTGTAAAATCAACGCCAAGAGGCTAGAGGGGTCGTTGTGATGGCAGTATCACGTCCTTTTATGTTTAACTTATGCGCGCCAATAATGAAGGAAATTACTTTATTGAAAGTGCTCGAGTTTGACTTTACGATCGGTTTGATGGCATAGCGCTTTTGATTGAATTTTTTGTCCCGCTTTATGTCCTCCAAATTTTCCTGAATGTCCAATCAGCAGTTTCTGATACAGTTGGAGTACAGGATTATATTTAACTGTTTCAAGTAGCGCTTATCACAGTCATAATTGTGTCTTCCGATTTTGTTGTCAGCCGTTTTTAGTACAGTTGAATGTTAGGCGCAGGATCTTCTCTTATGATATTTGAGGGGCTTTGTTTCGTTTAGGAGCAAGGGATCCTAAGATATCTCAATTTATTTCTTTAAATATTGTTGTGATCATCAGACATTTATCAGCTTTCAATTCGGGATCATCTCTTTTATCAAGCTTGGACTGACCGAATACTATTGTTGTTGCGGACGATACAGAACCCAATTGGCGATTGTTGGCAAGGTTTCCTTTGCTTTCAGAAGTCTGTTAGGGTTTGTTTCACCTAAAAAGATGAGCATTCCTTCTTGGTTGGACTATGAATTTCTCTCTTGTGACGATGTCATAAAAGATTTGGATGTCGAAAGTGTTTACAGTTCCAGTCCATTTCCATCAGCACAACTCATTGAAAATCCCCCTACTTATACTACCCATCATGCCACCATATCTAATTTCGTCGATAACTGCAACCCCGGATGCGTAGAGGGTTGTCCTCCTCATTCGAATCCTGTTTTAACGGCCACATTCTGCAATTCCAGTTGTTCAAATGATGGTCGGTCTCAGACCATCCCGACTGACAAAAGGAAGCAGAAATCGATTGAAAAGCAGAGGCAGATATGACTGCCCTTTTGTCAATTCTGAAGTCCTTGCTTCCCCATGAAAATCTTCGGGTATGTTTTGTTTTTGATAGACAACAAGGGTTTTACTGCATTAAAGAGATCATCAGTACTCACTAGGGTTTCAATTTAATGGAAGCTTGATGTCATGCAGGGAAAACGATCAGTGGCACACCAAGTGCAGGAATATGTGAATTACATTCACCATCTACAGCAAAAAGTCGAAGATCTTCGAAAGGAAAGAGAAAAGATGAAGGATGATTCTGGCAAAAATCCAAATCTTTCATTCCAGGCCCTGCCATTTTCCGGTAACGAGAAATTTTGCATTAAAGCGCCGGTTATTGGAGAACCAGACCAGGGTTTCCCTTCAATAAATATAAAATCTATGGGTTCAGCCGTTCAGGTATGGACGAACACGTTTGCACATCAGATTGTGTACTCTGATCTTCTCATGGCATTGGAAGATGGTGGGCTTGAAGTTGTGTGCGCTGCTTCTTCGACCATGAGCAACAGAAGCTATCATACCATACATACCAAGGTAAGATCCTGTAATTCTCAAGCGACAACACTTTCCTTCCCTGTGTCATCAGTCAAAATATTAGCATGTTTTTAAATTACTTTTCGCCAATATTGCAGGTGTCTGATCTCAATATCTTTAATGTCGACACCCTATACCTCAAGCTTTGGCGCTTGATAAGGACTAACGACACGCAAGATCGGGATTCATAGACAGTTGACGCTCAAGCCTAACGTAATGCGCTGCCTTGCTGAATTTTGTTGTAAGTTTTGGCAACCTTATATTAAGCAATTAGCACAAAGTGACAAACCGGTTGGTTGGAAACGCTTGGATTATAAAGTAGATGACGGATTTCTTACAGATTTTGGTTACTGAATAACAGATTTCTTACAAACGCATTTTGGTTACTGAATAACAGATTTCTTATAAACGCATCGAGTGATACCCGTGGGTTTTTTTTAACAAGAAAAAAAAACCGAGTATTGTAGTTACAATTTTTTTTCTCTTATCCTCCCAAAAGTCTAGGATCATCATGACATCTCTACATAAAAAAAATTCATCTAGAACTCTGAAGTCTGTCCTTTGTGAGTGTGTCGTGAAAAAAATTGCTTCTTTTACATTCTTCTCTTAGCTATTCATTCTTATTGACTAAGCAAACATTCATTAAAGACATTACTTCTAGTTAAAAGGATTACAATGTAAAATAGAGAAAAAAACAAATCAGACTAGCTTTTCCTATATTGTCCATTAGAATTTGAAGCTCGTTATGTTGAATAAGTTACCATTATCGAACAGAAGGTGATCTCACTTGGCTAAGCACTACACCCACACTTAGAAAGAAGATTTGCTACCTAGTTCTACTATATATATATATGAATGAGAGAGAAATTCTTTAGAAAGTTGACATAAAGAATATAATGCCATGAATCCAAAGATAAAGAATCGAATGCCATGCATCCAATTATATGTTGGTGAAGGCAACTGAAATTTTGTTTTCTCCTGCACCCAATCAATAATCATTTTTGAGTCGCCAACAATTTCCATTTCATCCATTTCATCGATGACCAATGAACTTGCACAAAGGAAATTCAGAACTCCCCATAATGCTAAGAGTTCTTCTCTATAGTTAGAGCCTTTCTCACGAAACCAATTAAATGGGATGAAAGTTCCTAGCTCCAGGACAACATACTCCCCACATCCACATACCCTTTCTGTGGATGTCGCATCAAAGAATCCCACGGGCAAGGTTGACCTAATCTCCCTGTACTAACATAGTCTTTTTTGTGGCTTTGTCTTCCATGGCCCAACCTCCAAAAAAATATGCAACAACCTTCAAACTAGTACTTCTAACTTCAAGGCAATGTGTTAGAAAATTTTCACATTCCTACTTCTCCATATTGCACGAAAGATATATAAAGGTAGTGAACAAAAATCCTCATGTTCCTATATTCACTAAGAAAGGAAATTTTTAATTGAAAGCTTATCCCAATTTGCATATATATTCAACATTTGTAAAACCTCACTCCACACTCCAACTGCGAAAGGACATGAAAGAAGGCAATGAACCACCTGTTCGCTATCACCATATCATAAAGAACATATTCCTAGGCCTTGAAAACCCCTTCTAATATATTTTCCCACTTTAAGATCCAATTGTGTATAACCAACCACATGAAGCATTTTAATTTATGTGGAATCACCAACCACAAAGATTTTAGTAACCAAGAAGAATTTTCTGACATGTTACGCCCCTGTGTGATATGTAAATAAATTTCATTGACCTCTGACCTTCATACTCGCAACCTCCCCAAGACATTTTATCTTCTTTCTATGACAAAGATATTCCATCATGGCTTAACCTGTACATTTCGCACTCTGACGCTAAGGCCTCTAGGAGGCCAAGTTCACTAGGATTAAGCCAGATTTGTGTAACAAGAAAGGATTTTCGATCGACACAGAGTTGATTAAGAAAATATAAACCTTTATGATGCAAGAATTTTATGATAAGAATGAAGAGCGAATGTATACCACCCAAACCTTTAATGGTGTCCAACTCAATTTCTATCTTGTCACCCTTTCCGACCTCCCATCTCAAATTCTCTAGTAAGTAGCGTTTAAGCTTCATCATGCTTCTCCATATATAAGAAGCCTCCTCCTTTTCTGAAACCCCTTCTTCAATCAAGGAATCGATTTGAGTATTTTAAAAATATTTTTCATTTATAATGTACTCCCAAATACCTTTGCCCTATAAAGCTCTCCATAGATTTTTGACTAGTAAAGCCAGAAAAATAGAATTCATTGTCCCTAATACTCCATTCCCATCTTTCTCTCTCCGAGAGATCACTTCCTTTTTTCCTTTTACCCAAACTTCCTTTAGATTAATGAAATTATTTTACTTTCTTAGCCAATGAGAGTAACCATCGTCTTATTTGGCCTCGTAATGAAGGAAAAAAACTGAAATGAATTAATGCTACTTTCACTTAGCATTAATTCTCAAACATTTTATGCTAGGAAACTTTGGCTCCCATAATAGAATTAGTCTGAAAACATTTTCCGTTGCTTGTCATCTTCTCTACATGCATAGCTAACATGTGTCACACACTTGCCAACGTTGTCATTTTTTTGCCAGTGTCCCACACCAAAAGAAAACAAGAAGATGTCGAAAAAACAAGAACACCATTAATTGTTACAGCGCCTTCATATGCAAAGGAGATTGCAGGTGAAGAAGAATTACTCTAAGTACAAATTGAATCTCTCCTTACAATTTAATTACATATGATCACAAATCACTCTACCTATAATCATTGGTTTGAATGCTCTGAATTGGAAGCATAAAATGAAATCATGGTACAAATAAAAGAGGAAAATAACTACAAAAATTGTATGCTAATTTCATTTGCCAAGACACGTAACATGGATTAATGGATCCATACCTATTAGTGAGCAGGAAGAAGTGGAAGAGGTTATTTGTAGAAATTGAATCCGGTGGCATTCCTCCTAGAAATACACAACAAAAGACTTTCATATGCGTACGCCATTTTTACTGCAGTGAACAACTATTGCACCCTCCTCCTCCACGCGACACCCTTCTTCTCCATATTCCACTTGCCATCATCGATAACTCTTACCTACACGACACTCACTCACCACACTCTTCATAATGATGCTGAAATGTGATACCAATAGTAGCTTTGTGCATGGCATGGCCTCAATGAGCATGTGATCAAGAACATGGGCTCTTAGGGTCGAGTTTACAAATATATCCAAGGCATTATAGAAATCCCCCCAACTAAGCTGAGCTGAATGGCCCCATGACCTTCACTTATGATGTCAATTCTTGATAGCGGGAACCTTAGGGTCCATTGCCAATAATCAAGACAAATATATCAGAATAATTTCTAGTCTACATGAAGGTTTTAAGGACTTCAAAGATGAGTGGATGGCCTTTATCCTTCACAAGTCAGTTAACCATGCCCATAACCAGTCAGACATCCAATCAAACGTTGTACTTTAACCAAAAAGCAACATCACACGATTTAGTTTTCGAGAAGAAACCCTTGTTGATGCCATTGACGATAATGTGGGAATTTCATAGCGACAACATGTAGACCATCCTCAAGGTTTCCCCCATAACGTCACTAGTAGAAACATGGTGAGTGTATTTGGTAAATAATTATACTTCCTCCAGGACTCTTTGTACACACTCAGTTATGGCCTTGTGTAGTTCAAGGGGTTGTGCCTCAGTGGAGCTCCGCATGAAACCTTAGACGATGTCTAACTGTATTGTCTCGTAGGTGATATCGTAGCAAGAAACAATGATGTTGTTGAAGTTTCACGCACAATTGTGCGATAGCGCCACACATTCAAATAAGGGGAGGAGAAGACAGAGAAAGTGACATGGTCTACTTTCCAAGAAGATTGAGGTGTATCGAACATTCATTTTTTTGAACAGGTTTTCATCAGTCACACTCCTGACTCTTCCATGACATATTGAATTACACCTACCATACATGCAAACCCTGCTACTATTACTATCCCCAATTAGAGACCATTTCTTTTGTTATACATTTAAAAAATAGAATTTCCACTACTTTTGACTTGTGGCAATGCTAGTTTCCCTCAACTACTAAATAACATCGCATGTGAATCCATCCCAACTACTAGATTTCTTCATTCATCTCAACCAACTACTTGCCTGTTGTTGAGCGTTTTTCTATCAAGGTTGTTGGTTTCACAGGTCCTTCCACGAGCACTTTAAAAACTATATGAAGTGGGAAAAGAATGAGTGATCCTTATAATGGTTCCTTTTGGAATAGTTAAGGTCTGAAATTGCTTTCACACTTATGGGAGTGAGGGGGATTAAAGATTAACCACTTTAGCAACTAGCCACTTTTATCACTTCGAAGGACCAATAGTTGTGCTTCCGACGTTTCATTTCATATATTGTTCCCATATGTTAGACCTCTTATTTCATCTTGCTATATGTCCAAGATTTTTCCCATCAGTAGTTGGATGGGGAAATTGGACTCAATGTAACTCAACAAAAAGGAATATAGGTGCTATAGGAGGGCACTAGTAAGCAGGTAAATGAAGGAACTCTCTCTCACTCTTTGGTGTTGTGTAAAGCCTTTTTGTTCATTATTCATATTCATTCTAAGTGTGCGGGTTGAAATATTTTGAGGTGATAGAAATTGTAAGTAGGGAAGCATAAGGAAGAGGTCTTCAAAGAACTTTTGTGTAATAAATCTTCTCGGTTTCATTTTATTGGTCTCTAAGGCAAAGTCTCGCTTAATCATTCATCGGTGTTCTCTTCTGAAGACCCTAAGGTCGTCCCTCCACGAATTTTGTTTTATGTGTTTGTATTAAAGTGTTGGTAGATTCTAACCTCGAGCTAGAGAGTATCATCGATGGGGGTACTATAGATAGATAATAAGTCTCTCTAATTGAGACTCAATCTATGCAATCAATCAATCAATATGTGCAATATACTATTATGATATTCTCTTTCAAATAGATTATGGATCTTCTTGCTTAGCTACACTATTGTTTGAGTTGTTTTGTCCATTATCGCTTCCTCAAGTACTATCTCTTATCTCCTTTTAGTAGTACTAGTAAAATTCTTTAATTCATCTCCTACCCTTGTTAGGCATAATCACTATAAACTATATATCATTGGAAATTAGCATTGGAGTAATGTCAAAAGTAAGAAATGGAATGTCTTAGTGTGCCCCTAATCTAATTATAAATAAATCTCTTTTACATTCTTGAAATGATGCTCCAGACGTTACACAGTCTGTTGATTCAATTGCATAACAAAACCTAAGCAGAAAAGCATTCAAGTTGTTAGAATACATTCATTGCTAAAAGATAGGAAAGGATACCCCCTCTGGTACGCTTGTTTGGCAGGTGGATTGATACGTCTTTAGGAAGACCTCCATAGGGTACCTTTTCGGCTTTAAAGCACCTCCTCATCTTCCACTAATATTTCATCTTCTGTTACTAAAATTCTCCTCCAATACTTCCTTCTTTCGTCAAGCAAGGATTCACTCTTCAGGTCCTCTGATATCGCAACTGAATTTTTAGACCTATAAAAGGCAGAGTATGATGGTACTTTAGGTTGTTCTATAAATGGAGAAGGGAATCCTTGCTCAATCACCTTAGCAGGGTCATCTTGGGCCTTCATGATAACTTTAAAAAAATGGATTGGCCCTTTGATGAAGGGAATTATGTACACTTATCTTAATAAGAAATAATGCCACACCTTCTCATTGTATTACATTAAATTTATAGTTGTAAAGTTCATGTGTTCAATTTATTCAGAAATGTTATTCCAATTTATAAGAAAATAGGTAAACAACAAAGATTAGCATTTAAAGAATCTACAAAAATGAGTTAATGAAAAAGGTCAAAAGGAGATCAGTAGATTACAAAGCAAAAACTATATAGATAACATATGTAAATAAACCCCAATGGTTGGCTCAATTGATTCAATCATATGTCCAAGGCATGTTTCCCACAGAAAGACAATAGAGATTCACAGGTTCAAATACAATCAAGTCCTTTAGGGTGACCAACTTCCTTTAGCAAAAATATAATACATGTAAAACGTTCAGGCATCAATCTGAAAATGGGCGAGTAGCCTTGTTTCATACAAATAAAGAGAGGTGATTGAAAACAAGCACAAAGGGAAAGGTATGTGAGAAACTTGCCAAGGCAAAATGTCATGCAGACAATAGTAATAAGGCTCGCTCAACTTGAGTGAACTCTAGTAAGATGAAAATGGGTAGATTTTGACTTGGAGGGGCAAGATTAGCAAGTTTGGCCAAACTCACCAATACCTAATGAGTGGGATTGGGCTTGATCAAGCCTCAAGGTCGATTTCATATGACTATTTTGGACCTACATTGACCGAATTAATTTTGCATGCCTCGGCCCTTATGAGTATCATGTGTACTTTTGATAATAAATTAATGAAAGATGAATTTTTCCAAGATGCTAAGCTGACTCTCTATTTGGGAGTGTCAAAATGTGTACTGGATCTTATGACCTTGAAACAATAATAAATCCCAAAAGCACTTTGTGAGCTACAAGTGATTAGGAGAGAAAATGACTTAACAACCACTTTGACTAGCAAAACTTCTACAGCTTAGACGATTTATTGTTTTTATTCTTTGGCTCTCAAACCTTTACATCTATGGCCTTTACTCCATCCATAGAAAAATAAGTATATTTCCATGCCCTTCAAGACCAACCCTTGAATAGGATATGGAAATGGATTTGAAGCAAGTATACCTACTGTTAATTTTGTTTCCATTACTGAGTCAATTGAATCCATGTCTTTGTCTAGCTCTGTGCATCTTTTATTTTAGTCTTAAAACTCTTAAATAAAAGGAACTTGAACTAGATCTCCTCATCGAGAAAAAGATGTAACTTAGTCAAAAGCTAAAGAGTTAGAATCTCTCGATCTCGAACTACATGCGTGAGGCACTCTATAATCTCTATATCAAACACAAATGCGATTATGTAATATATACCTAATTAATTCAATAGTTTCAGTTTCCTTCCTTATCAATGATCCAATATATGAGCACAAGGCATCACTTACTTAGTATTAGTGAGTGACCCAGTAGTATTAACTCCTAAATAGAAGGAACTAAAACGAGATCTTCTCATTGAGAAAAAGTTGTAACTTACTCAACAAGATATAGACTTAGAGGCTCTCAATCTGGAACTGCATATGTGAGGCACTCTATAATCGCTGGAACAAACACAAATGTGACTATATAATCTATACCTCATTAATTCAATAATTTCATTTTCATTCCTTATCAATGATCCAATATATAAGCACAAGGCATCACTTACTTAGAATCAATGAATGACTTAGTAGTAAAAGAATAGGTTATAGGAGCCAATTCAACATCCAAGCTAGCATCCTTTCCTATTTTAGTTTCTCCATCAATATAGGAATCATAAGAATAGAGAAAGGTATCAAGGCAGGCTCTTAGCTCATGAGCTCTTAGGCCATGCTATCTCCACCTCTCAATGAAAGTGATCAAATCCCAAGATGTACACCAATCTAGCTATCTAAGCTAAGTAAGCTCTCTCTGGGTCTAACTACCAAACATAAGCTTATAAGAGCTTCAAAGATAAGCTCTCCCATTCACCAATCCTAGTTAAGCTCTCTTTAGTTCTACACTGGGTCTAGCTATCTCACTATCACTCTAGCTTGCCACACAAACTCTATTCCCAATCTGAAGCTTCCTTTTCAACTAAGAAGGCTCTTGAAACAAGATCGCCACTCTCCTATCTACTCTCCCTCGCCTACGTATGCTCTTGGTGGTGTTCCTACTATTGCTTTATATGTTACTTATATGTTACTTACTATTAAACTACTGGACAGTAAACTAGTTTACTAAAATCACTCACTAGTAAAAAGTAAGCTTGGTAAATTATTTATGCTTCTGTATTAATTATTTCAACAGCTACTTTGAGTGACTTTACTTGGAGGGTAGTTATGGGGTTTATAACCTCGTATGCTATTGATCCACATAATTTATGAAAAACAATTGAGTGTAGCTTTAAAATTTACTTTTCATTATTTAGACTTTTATTTGATGAGATGCTAGTAGTAGAACTAAAACTGCTTCTCAATCTCATTTCATGCTTGGATCTATTATTAACTAAATATACACTCAAAACTAGAGCATGTACTAGTGGTCTATTTCCTTAGGCAAGCTATGAACTTGCACTCGACAATGGAGGTTGCACTCCACAATTCGATGTCGTTCATAACATGATCTCTACTCAGGATACAATGGAAAGGTATGGTCCATTGATATATTGGGCCTGGGGCGAACACAATAAAATGATATGCCGGGAGTAGGATACGTATGACAGACATATCATCTTGCTCCCTATTGTTTGAGCACTGATTCCTTAATTGATTTGTTATTTTACAAAACTAACTAAACTTACAAACGATTATTCTTTAGAAGTGCAACACGAACTTTTGTATTTAATTCATGTACAAACACTTTCTTGCTCTGAATCTATGCCTAGGTTGTGAATATATAGCTAGGTTGTTGAATTTTTTTTGGGAACAAACACTTTTTTGCTGTGAATTTGTACATAAGTTTTCGATTTACTTATCTCAAGACAAAAACTTGCTGTTTCATAGTTTTTTGTTGAGTGTAAAAATTTATTCTACAACCAAATAAATATAATGTGTAAACTTATCCATCCATTATCAAAATTAAAATTTTACTCATATCAACTCAAAATTAAATCTGTATTTAAAAAAAATCTGTAATAATTTAAAATAAATTCAAATTTTAATTGAAAAGCCAGCCATTCTGAAATGTTTCCCTCTCCTTAAAAATAAGTCGCAGCATCTCTCCCCAATGACACAGACTAGAGATATGTCACTCGGCGATTGAGTCGGACACCTAATCTATAGGTGAGCCATGTCGACGACTGGCAAATGAAATGGTGTCAGATCTCGTGTCCCATATCGAAGAAAACGCAGGAGAGAATCGAGGAAAACTGACCCAAACGCCAAATACGTGCAATCCAGGCACGCCCCATCCAAAGATAGACGTTGACAGGAAATCAATTGTGGAGAACTATCCTTCTAGCGTTACACGACGCAAGAGAGACAGCATACAGGCAGTTAATATGATTAAATCCGGTGTTAGAACCTCCTAAACACTAATTTGCTACGTGAACTGTTGCTGGGACTAAGTTTCGAATGCATAATCATTTCATTTATAAATTTACGTAGAAAATAATATTTTATTTACAGGTGTACGAGCGCCATTAAATCCATTAAATAGTCTGCAGCCGAAGCTTTGAATATTTAGAACCTGGGCATATATAATAAGCTTCAGGACCTCGTGAGAAAACAAGACAGGGCATGTAAGAAGCTTGGCACAAGTGAGATTTGTGGCATTTTTAAAGAATATGGGTAAACATAATAGGTTATAAGACGTTTTGAGGAAAGTAGTGGGAATCACAACCATTTGAGTTAAAAAATAAAATGCATTTAAACCACCTACTGGTTATGGTAATAATCACTAACAATCGATAGAAGAATCACCGAAAAGCTTACAGGGCCAACCTTTGCCTACGTCCCTTATATAACTCAATACCAATATAGATTTTAAACTTATCTTGGTGGTATATTTGGAAAATATTTCAGAATAGCCAGCTAATTATCTGAGTAGAAATCTGCAATTTACTTTAAAATGCTTCAATATTGGCTTACTTTTCAAATTTAGATATTGTATCTTTTTATTAGGTCACTTATATAATTCAATTTCAATATTGGAATGGTTTATCAAATTTAGTAAATGTAACCATTTATTATGTCACTTAACTAATTGACCTAACTTAATTTCAATATGGCACTGATTATGGCACTGTTTATTAGTGACGCTAATATTGTATTATGCCACTTAGTTAGTGTTTTAATTAGTTAGCGTTAAAGTAGAATTATGATAATTCATTTGTTGAATGATTATTATTAATTTAGAATTTATAATACAACTTACAATATTTAATTGAATTATAATATTTTTAACT
>APFE031112173.1:0-29280 GCA_000404065.3 Pinus taeda | reverse complement strand
ACCCTCCTACAAATCCTCTCCCTTGTTTTCCCCGAATATTGGCTGCCAAATGCTCATTAATCCTTTGAATTTTTCCCAAAATTGACTAAAAATCTGCATAAAGAACACATTAGACTTCATGGCATAATGACCAACCCAATTCACTCTATTAGCATAAACATAATAAAAAACATGCAATAAACTAATGAGAATGGTGGATTAAGATGAGTTAAGAGGAAAAATGAGCCCATATAATTATCCATTTATGGGGCTTATCAGCTACAACCCATGATATACAAGATACAACTTTCCTGACCTCAATGATTTGTTTTTCATATAATTTTCATACTCATATCAAGAAGGCCAATTCTCTTACAAGATAAAAATAAATTTCCACTATTACCAACACCTTCAACAATATATGATTATTATTAAATCCCCCATCACCACCTATAGTATTAGTCCAAACCAACTCACACATTCCACAATTCTCACTAATTTTCTCAATTGATTCTGCTTATAAATAAGTTTGACTAATATTTATAACTTCTTTGCTTTCTAGTTAACTTTCAGTTTAATCCTTGCATGAATATCTTATTTTGTCTTTATCTATATTTTGTCAAATTATCTGAATGTCTTCTCCAAGTTTGCATTCACCAGTTTGTTTTTGTAAGCTCAATTTCTACTTTTTTCTATCAATTCTTCATATTCTAACACTTTATAGATTTTAGCTATAGTTTACTAAATTTGGTGCATTTCTAAGTTTGGCTTGATTTCCAAATATGCCTCTTAAATTGTCCATAACACCAATTTTTCACTTAAGCTCATGACACTTCGTACATTGAATATTTCTTGCCATAATACCAAGGGTTGTGTCCTCAGCCTTAGTTACCGAGTGCTTAGCCATGAACTTTATGCTCTCGATCACTATGCCGGATAGAACCTCGTTCAAGCATTAAAGCTTGTCCCCCAACTCCATTATCTCTACGTTCCTCTATTGCACCTTCACATTATTTTCGGGGTCTACCTTATAGGATTACGTTTCCCATGGGGCCACCTTTCCTCTTGTATCATTGGCCATTGCTACCAAATTATCATTCTCCAAATGTCCTCTGCCAAATTTAACTCTGCAACCTTTGACATTTTGGGGTTCTTCCTTTGACTGCTCATATCTTCTGATCCAGGAGTCCATTTTATGAATTCCACATACCACTAGAGATATATTTCATATTTATTTCAATATAAATGGGCTCCACTTGACTTTAATCTGTTCTTCTATACTAGAAATGCCTTCAAATTCACTGCACCTCTATCCGTATTGATGTTCATTCTACTTCTTTTGCCTAAATACTAATCACCTATGTCATCATCATTAACACCTTTAACACTTTTACCATATGTTTCGATCAATGAAAACATATTTCTAATATTCTCCCTCTTTTTTCACATACCTTGAAGGATATTTTGCTTGAGGACTGGGGATCTTCATTGTTCTCTTCTAAAAGTGGCTCATGGTCCTCCTCATCATTGTTGACTAGTTCATTAGAGATGGTGTTCACTAGTTGTTTATCTTTAGGTTCACTATAATCATTCACTTTGACATCAATACAATAAAAATCATCTTTGTGTTCTTATTATAGCATCTATAACATTTTTCACTTTGATAATATCCAAGAAAACTACCTTCATCATCCCTTGCATCAAACTTACCAAGCTTTTCATCATTCCTCTTGATGTCTCACTTGCTACCAAACACTCTAAAATTCTTTGTTGTTGCAAGTATACTATAGCAAATCTCATAGGTATTTTTGTCATTGTTTGGTATGAAATGAGCTTTGTTGAGAATCACCACTTCTGTGTGAATGACTTCGACCCAAAATCTCTGTTGAACTTTCCTTTCATCCATCATAGCTATATCTAGGTTTTGTATAGATCTATTTTCCCTTTCTATTACACCATTTTGTTGTGGAGTATTTGTTATAGTGTATTTACTCTTGATGCCATGATTTTTGAAAAATTCATGAAACTCTTTTGAAGTAAATTCACATCCATTATCAAACCTTATGCTCTTGATTTTACAAGCAGTTTCATTTTTAGGCATAGCTTTGAAATATTTAAACTTTTCAAAAGATTTAGATTTTTCTCTGAGAAATGTAACCCACATCATCTTGTTGAAATCGTCAAAGATAAGCACGAAATACATATTTCATGTAGGTTAATGGGTTCCTGCTGGTCCATACAAATCTATATGTACTAGTTGAAGTTGCTTTGATGATGATCTCTCCTTAGACTTCTGATGAGCCTTGGTGTTGCAACAATAATGCTACAACTCCCAAGGCTACCAACTTAAATTATCAACATGGGGCTCATACAAACATAAGAGGGGTCAACACTGAATGTGAAACATAGAGCTTCCTCTTCCTAGTCTAACTCCCTTTGATGAAAGTGAAAGAAGTAAATGGAACAAATTTAAATGAGAAAAGATCTAGGTAAGCCTCCAATCCTAAGTTGCAAAAGGTAAATGACTTTTGTTGGAAAGTAAATGACGGAAATGAAATCTATTCTATTTGTAAAAATTAAAGAACAATGAAAACCAAACAAATATAATATATCTTGTTTGAAAATAAATGGAATTAAAGGAAATATATTCTATTTTTCAAGGAATCTATTCTTTTACCTAGATTACTTTTGTAAGAAGGAAGACATACTTTACTTAAAGTAAATTGTGGAAAGGAAATCTAGATTAATTGTAGAAATAAACATTCAAGAAGCAAGAAATGTAAGATATAAATAGTGACCTAACCAAGACTCAAACCAATCAAAGTGGTCTCAGAGCATACATAGACTATAAATATGCTTCTATCTTGAATTTGGAGTGAGTTGGGGCAAGGAAGATATCAAAAGCAAATTGCTACATGATTACTACAGGATTGTTATTTCTCAAGTTAACTTGCTAAATATCCCATCAAATAAAATGAAAATGATATGGAAATTTATTATTATTATTGAGTAGGATGTACTAAGATTCCAATCCAAGAGGAATCACTCAAAAATACCCATGTTAACATGTGCTAAAAAGTAGTAGAAAATTACTACTCTAAATTTAACCAGAAATTCGAGAATTAGTGAGCTAATTAACATATCAAATGACTAACTTGATCAAGTGACAATATTATGGGGATTTTTTTATTATTAAGTAGTGTTTTTATGACTAAATCCAATTTGAATCACCTCAATATAGTCTTGCTAACATGTGCTAAAGATTAACAGAACATTACTACTAGAAACTAAAAATTTCAGAGCAATGAACTAGTAAGTTAATCTAATTGCCCAAATGCCTAGGCTAATAAAGTGAAAATGTTGCAAGGTGAATTTTGCTATTAATTTAGATGTTTTAAAGGTCCAATACAAGTGTAATAAATCTGAAATAATCTCATTAACGTGTGCTAAAACTTAGCAGAAAATTACTATTTTGCTACAAGATACTTCTAGGAATTCCAAAAGTGTGAACTAGTAAACCAATCCAAGTAGATCAATCATGGATGTGACTTTTTAATGTTTTTATAAATATTCATCATTCTTGTGAATTCATAAATAACTTGAAAAACAAATCATTTCAATCATTTAACCAATATAACTTACAACAAAGGAAACATGAATATTAAGTGCAGAAATAGGAAATGCAAGTGAATAAGAAGTGCAAAGAAGATAAAGAAATGATACAATAGAGATTTGAGGCTCATGGGATGGAAAATATCAAGGATAATCAAATTCTTATTAATGAATCAAGCCTGATAAGTTTAAAATGACACCAGACTTCATTATTTGAAACAATCCAAGTAAATCCTTGCTAGAAACAGAAGTAGAGTCGCTAAATAACAAGTTTTCTTCACAATAACACCAAGAATTACATTCCTCTGGAGGAAAATTAGATTTGGTACTTATAAAAATATATGGGGAAGCATCCTCCTTGAAAGGAGGCAACCTTCCCCTACAAAATCCCTCAAAAAGTGGATTTGGTTTCCAACACTAGGAATTTTCATTAAATGTCAAGGAGCACATTCCTATATTTTCTCAATCATTGGAGCTCCATAATTTTTTTGATAATTTCATAATATCATGTTTATTTATTATGCAATATTGGTCTATCTTGTAGCATGGATAGAGTCCCTAAATTATCTCATCCTCCAAATCGTCATAATCTGCCTAATATTCTCACAATATTCTACAAAAATAAATAATATTAGGTACATAATATGCAATTATCTCTAAACCTTCCTAATGAGCATATTAAATATAAAAATAAGTCTTCTAATGCAAAAGAGAGGTTTAATGTGTTTGAGGATGGTTAGATCGACCTTAATCTGTCTTTAATTTGGAGGCCCATCAAATAGAATGGTATTCGAGTTTGCTTATCCAATTGGCAATATTTGGAAGTTGTATACTCTAGTTTTGATAGCCTAGGTAAATCCTGCACAACATTTTTGTTGCTTAATTTGACTATCTGATCAAGATTTAGATGTCCAAGCCTCTTATGCCATAAACAACTCTCATCAATATTTGATAAGAAATACCTCTCTATTTTATCTTTTAGAACATAAAAATTATTCTATGTTCTCATAGCTTCAACCATTATTTCAACTATACCTGTAAACTTGATTTGACCATTTTTAGCCTTAAAAATCACATCACGGGCTTGATCACACATATGAGACACACTAAGTAGATGGTGCTTCAACCCGTCAACAAATAAGAGATTTTTGGCTTTACCTCTTCCAGTTGACATACTAACAACTCCTTTACCAACAATCTTACCACGTGCATTGTTACCAAAGGTTACATTACCCTTTTCAACTAGTCTCCATGTCAAGAACTTACTTTTGTCTCTTGAGATGTGCCTAGAAAAACCAATATCCAGAAACCAATTTCTACCTTCATTATTAACATAAAAAACAATATTGCATTGCTATATGTTCTCCTTTTCTTTACAAACCTTGGGCTCTTGTCTAATTTTCTCAATAATTGGTTCAAACCTATTATCCTTAAGTTTATAATCAACTACTCTATGCGCAAAATTTTGAAATTTAAAACATTGAATCAAATTGTTCAAGGGAGAAAAATAATTATTGTACCTAGGTATGTTATTCCTCTATCTAATCTACTAATTTCTTCTCCTTCCTAGGAGGTGCGTGTAGAATAATTTCGCTCTGCAATTTGTTGTTTTATGCCCATAATTAGTGTAGGTAAAACAATAACCTAGAAAAATATCAACATATCTAGAAAACTATCTTCTATCAATTGGTTGGAATGATTTTTGAGTTTTTCAATTTTCCTTTCCAACGCTATTCTTTTGTTGTGTGAAATTTTTCCCTTTAATATGTTGTTGTTGATAATTATTTGCCTCATTATTGGGCTATGTACTTACTTCTTGCTGCTGCAGAGTCCCTTCTTTTACTATAGGTGCAAAAGTGATTTACTTTTTACCCTTGAATTTTGTTATTGCACTAGATTCAACCTCAAATCCAATAGCAGTTCAATCTTTGGGGATTCTGTATGCTTCCAAAAGCTCATTTAAATAAATAATTTTTCCAAACTTCTAATTAGAGCTCAACTGGGTTTTTTCCTTCTCTAATTCTTCTCAGCAAGAAAAAAATTCACCTTCTAGCCTTTCACAAGCTTGGTTCTTCTCATTTAGTTGTTGATTTAAAGATTCTTGAATCTTATTACCTTCTTCAACTTGTAGGAGAAATGGTTTAACAACTTCATCATTTTATCTAATTAGTAACTCCTTCTCGTATTTATTTTTCTTTCTCAAACTTCCAATCTCTTCAAGTGCACTTACCAAATTTCCTTTTATGTCAACTTCTATGTCATATTCATCATAATTAATGGATTCAACTTGCAGATTGTCTATAGCCATAAGCATGCATTCCTTTGTACTTTCATCATCTATATCCTCATCTGAGGATTGACCCACTTCATTTTTCAAAGGAGTTGACTTATTGAATATAGAGACTCCTCTTCTTAGCCTTCTTCCTCTCTTTTTATACTTTCATGAATTTTTCTCTAGGATCATAGTCCTTGTTCTACATTTTAGGAAACTTTTGAGCATAATGACCAAATTTTCCATAATTAAATCACTTGAAAGATAACTTACCTTTATATTTTCCTAATACTATCTTGAGCTTCCTCACAAACTTCTCTTCTTCTTCATCTGATTCACAACATGAATCATCATGCTCTTCCTTCGACTTATTATATGATTTGAAGGATGACTCTTTTGTTGTAGCTTACCTTCTGAAATTACCATCTCATAAGAATTATGTGTGCCTAGTAGGTTATCTAGACTAAGACAATTAAGATTGGTCATCTCTTCAATGGACAAAACCTTGGAATTAATCTCTCAAGAAGAGAACTCAAAACCTTTTGAACTACTACAAATTAATCTAACTTCTTATCAAGACCTCTTATAGTGTTCACAACCTCATCAAATATTAGGAAATACTTTGAATATATTCATCATCATTCATATTCAAAGAGTCAAATTGAATTCTAAAACCTTGAAGTTTACCTTGTTGTCACCTTCATAAAAGCTACTCATCTTGTGCCAAATAGCTTACAGATGCCAGCAAGAAAATAAATTCATGGCTTTAACATTTCATGTAAACTCCATATTCTGATATTTAGTAATCACCGCTGGAGGATTTTGATATTATTCCTTCACAACATCCCATACATCAGCTCCAAGTGATTGAATATATGTGTTGGCATCCTTATGTTTTGAAACACATAGTTTTTTCCATTAAACATGGGTGGCCTATTCGTAAATCCTCCTTTTTGGTTTTCCATGGTCCTCAATCTTTATTCCAGTTGTTAAATTGATATGAAGTAACCTAGATATGATACTAATTGTTAAAAACTAGGACAATACTAAGAGAGGGGGTGAGTTAGTATTGTAGGAATTTTTAAAACTTTCCTTCACTTGTAATGATATTAGGGAACCATGAAATACTTTAGAAATTAATTCATATTAGCATAACAAGAGTAAATATAAGTAACCCAAAGGAACACTCAAATTCTTCAAACTTTTCTTCAATTTTTTCATAAGGCAAGCTACAACTTACTATTAAAAAATTATCTAGCTACAACAAGATTGAAGCTACTATTCCCTGATTTATCAACTACAATTGAAAAGACATCCATCCCATAAATATTTACCAACACTTAGTGGAAGGAGTTAGAACCCCTCATCTAAAAGCTACAACTTGCTTGACCTCAATTATTCATATTTCATATAATTTTCACACTCAAATGAACAAGGCCAATTCTTTTACAAGATAAAACAATTTGTCCATCATCACCACCACCTTCAACAATCTCTGATTACTTGTAAATCCACCAACACCTCCTATAGCATCAGTCTAACCGAACTCACACACTCCACAATACTCACTGATTCGCTAAATCAATTCTGCTTATAAAGAAATTTGACTGATAATTTTAGCTTCCTTTCTTTTCAGTTAAATTGCACTTTAACCCTTCCATGAATCTCCTATTTTGTCTTTACCTAGATTTTTTCAAATTATTTGAATGTGTTCTCCAAGTTTTCATTCGCTAATTTTTTGTTCTAAGCTCAATCTCTAAGTTTGTCTGTCAATCTTTCTTATTCTAGCACTTTACATGTTTTAGGTATAGTTTGATAAATATGGCGCATCTCCAGGTTTGGAATAACTGCAAAATATGCTTCTTAACTCGTCCATCTTGCCAATTTGTCCCTTAATCCCCTAGTGTTTCATACATTGGCTCATTTTGGCCATAAGACCAAGGGTTGTGACCCCGGACTTAGTCCCTAAGTGCTTATCCATAAACTTCATGCTCTTAGTCATTATGTCACATAAAACCATGTCTAGGTGCTAAAGTGTGGCCCTTGTCTCCTTTATCATGACACTCCTCTATTGCACCTTCAAATTTATTCCAGGGTGTGCCTTGCAGGATTACATGTCCTGTGGGACTTCCTTTCATATTCTCTTATTGTTCGTTGTTGCTAAATTATCTTACTCCAAAGGTCCTCCACCAAATTTAACTCTGCAACCTTTGACTTTTGGGGGTATTGTCTTTGACCAACCATATCTTATGATCCAAGAGGCCATTTTCTGACTTCCACATACGACTGAAAGATATTTTATATCTATTTCCATCAAAGTGGATTCCATGTGACTTTGAGGTGTTATTTTTGTACTGGAAATGCCTTCAAAGTCAGTGGAACTTCTCCATCCATGTTGATCTCCATTCTTCTTGTTGTGCCTGGAACCTAATCACCTGTGTAATTATTGTTAATACCTTTGACACCTTTTCCATATTTTCCATCAATGAAAACATAGTTTTAATAGTTTCATGGGCATAAAATATGTTATAATGTAAAATATTGATTTTGCATGTAGGGGTCTGACCTTGTGTGGAACCCTAGTGATGGATATGGTGACAAGTTCCCCATGGGTCAGGTAAGGCTACATGAATACCATGTGGATAGTGACATGGGAGACTGATGACATGGTGTATAGGAGGCATGACATGTGGTAGGTGAAATCATCTATGTTGGATGGCTAAAGGGTCCATTTTTGAGTGACACATGGCACTATCATAGGATGCCATGTGTAAGTGTCACATCATTTTGACATTGACATGATATTAGAAAGGAGAAAGGGGGACATGTAAAGTGGATAGGTGGATGACGTGGTGAGGAATGTGATGTCATGTGGCTAAGGTGTGATATGTGGCACCATCATGGAGGTGACATGGACTGGGGCGATTTCATCATATACTGTAGACCAAAATTGATGTTTATAGTGTTTATTATAGTGGCATCACATTAGAAGGAAGGAATAAAATGGGAATATTTCCAAAAAATTAACATGAAAATTACTATCATGCCATGGAGATTAAAAAGGGTATTTCTCAAGGATGGAATGATCGCACAATGGTGCTAGGCACACTGAATGGTGAGGCATGATATATAATGAGGAAGGTGGAAGAGCCATGTGGTGGGGCTTTCCAATGTGTCAAGGTTCAAAGGGCCTAATTTTTAAATCGGCATAACCTTCAACCTCGTAATTAGACTGAGACAACATTTATATCTTTAAAAATCTCTTGATGAGTCGAATGCAATGGTGGTGTTCTTTTTATGACTTTCAAGGAAGTTTGAGAAAGAGGATTTTTGTGACACCATCTTCATAATAGACCTTGTATATTGGATTAGTTTTAATGTAACACCTCTCATAGGAAAATAATAAACCAATGGGTGGGAGGATCTATTAAAAAGTGGTATCAAATAATGGTTCAACACTAGAGATGAAGAGGCTTGCATATGATTAATAATTCTTTTTTATAAGATGTCTGTTATATATGTATGTATATGCTAACATTTAAACTTTCATATGTCAAGATTGTTAATTTTTATAAAATTGTGACCTCAAGAGTACTAACAATATGATTATAAACATGTTAATATGTCCTTCTTATTTATTGATATATGCCACTAACATGTGTTCTAGTTTTGTGAACATCAACAAACAATATGCTTCATACCAACATGCATAATATTGGAATGACAAGGTAACAAGTCAATATGTTTATGTTTGATAAAAATAAAAGTTGTGTGTATGACATCACTTAAGGGGAAACCATTACAACAAGATATAAAGTGATGGACAATAACTTGGTACAACCAAGAATGGACCAAGTCCACCATGAACAAGAAAATAAAAATTCCTCTGATAGAATAGAAATCATCAAGAATTTGAAAGCTAAGTTGAAGATTTGCAAGGTAGAAAACAAAAATCTCATTAAAAGACGAGAAGATTTTGGCAAGGCTAAACACAATATTGCTAAATAATTTTTCATGCATACAAGGATTTTTGAATTATGCATCACCCTCTTGAGATATAGAAGAATTTCATTCAAATAAGGCTAGGAAGAAACCTCAAAAGGATGAAGAGGAAAGAAATCCACCTTTATGTTGGAACTATGGAGAGCACATCTAAGGAAGGAATGTCCCGACATACAATGAAAGAGGAGGAATAATTCATGGGAACCACATGCACATGAAATAGCAAACAACAATATTGAAGGAAGTGACTTGAAGAGGAAGAGAAATGAGGGATCTTTCCCTAAATCTCTCTAAAATGTTAAAATGTCCCTTCTTCAACTATTTAGAGGGGCATTTGAATTTTTATGTTGTTATAAACCTCAGGAAAGATTCTCACTGAAATTTTGTGTTATGTTGGTGAAGGACACTCTAAACTGAAAAAATAAAGGATTGAGTTTGTTGGGAGATATACATGATGTGAAAAGAATTTTTTTACATGTCTTTTTATTATCATGATTGCAATTGTTTTTGTTATTTGACTTTGAGCATGGCCATGTTGCTTCATGTTGTTTTCATTTGTTGTTATGTGGTTTTTCTCTATTTTTCATTTGTTTCTCATTGTCTTTTTATGGTTTGGTATTGGTTGGGTGTTGGGTGTTGGGAAAGGAAAGGAAAGAAAAAGGGCTTATGGAGAAGAGATAAATAAATCAAATTGGAAGTGCAAAACCTTCATTAAACTCTCTAGCTAGGTTCACATGAACAAAATAGATAGTGACATCAAAACTATGAAAATAGCATAAAAAGCAAGTTTTCCTAACCTTAATATTGTATGGCGTCTGTGTGTGCTACATTTTATGAATACGTTAATGAGGAAATGAATGTATATGATGCCATTCCACTTAACAAGTCATTTTTTAAATACCATTCTAGTGGAAGGATGATTAAGTAAAGTTCTTAAAAACTTTGATGACGACATGAATGATATGTTTTGATGACATACCAATGTTTTCCAATAAGATCCCTTGTCATTTAAGGGATCCGTTGAACAAGTGAAAAATCTCTATGTTAATTATTATTATGCTCATGTGCTTATGGTATTTTATGTGGCCACATTTATATTATTTTTACGACAAGGAAATGTTGAATATTGTATTAGCGAGTATACTAAAGACTAACTAGATTCCTTAGTCAAATCATGATGCACATATGTCACCATGATTTGACTAAGGAATATAGTTAGTTTTTAGTATACTAAGGAATCTAGTTAGATTTTAGCTTGGTGAGTGAGAGGGGAGGGGATATTATTGGTACCTATATTAAAATACTACATGGAGTAGTAGATCCACCATTGAGTCCTTCCCATAGTGTTGAAACTACATACTGAAGTTGGACTTAATGATGGACATGTCCTAAAATCCATGTTTTAATTAAATTGATTATGGTTTAACAAACAAAATTAACATTAATATGCATCATGCCTACTCCACAAATTGGTATGTATTCGATGATATGGAGACAGGGATCCAAGGATGGAAGTTTTAGGATAAGAATATCCATGTTATCTAATGTGAATATTCACATAGCACCGTGTCATTTCATTCTTGGCAAGCAGTATGTCATGGCTCAGCCAATGTGGACAGAAGATGTGGGATGGATTCTCCCCTCCGTCACTTATCATGGAATTTTCCATCGAGATGCACTGGATTGTCTTAAGGATTGATTGTGCCATGAAGACAGAATGATAATATTTTAGTTCTGGAGAACAGAGAAATGGATTTGGCAATTAAAAGTGAACTCATGTCATAGGAATCAAATCTATTATGATGTAAAATATTAGTTTTTCACACAGGGGTGTGGATCTATGGTATCCCCTGGAAATGGTTGAGGTGGTAGGTAACATGTAGGATGTGAAAGGTTATGTGGATGCCCTGCACGTACAAGGTGTGACATGTGGAAGGTGTAATTTTCAATATTTAATGGCCAAACAATCAAATTTTGGGTGACACTTGGCATTTTCACAAGATTCCATGTGATAGGGCGACATCACCTTGATATCATCATGATGTTAAAAAGGAGAAAAGGAGATAGGTGATGTGGATAGGTTGATGATGTGGCATTGAACATGGAAGGTGGCATGTGGGCCATGTCACCTAATTGTGATACATGACACTAATGTGGAGTTGATGTGGCCAGAGGCCATGTCATTTTGGAAAAATAACCCCCAACGATATTTGTATTTTTTATTATAAGGAGAGTGGTGGTAGATGGAAGTCGTAGAATGGGAATTTTTACTAGGAATTAACATCAAGAATTGTTGTCACCATAGAGATTAACAAGGGTATTTCCCAATGATGGCATGCTAGCATGATGACACAGGGCATGATAACATGGCGAAGACATGATGGATTATGTGCTATGTAAACACACACATTTACACTTAGGAATGGTTTTACTAAGCTAACCCGACAACCCTCGTACAGTTAGGGAAATTGGGTAATTTGTTTTCACTTTCTTCCAATTTTATAGAACTCAACTTGGGTGTCATCATCATATTTGTTTTAGAAATACTTTTCCAGTGATATGAATTTAGTCCCAATAAGACTCTAGCATTGTACTTTACGATATTTTAAAGTCTCATTAGATCAAAGGTACCACCTCACTTTTCCTACCACGTGGTAGTCACGTGGCATATCACTACACAGCCACATGGGAGAGGCTTTTTAAACCATAGTGGTACTCAAATAAGCAGTATGCCTCAATACCATGTACCTTACATTACCTTCCAACATCAAATGTCATCGCATTGTACACAGACACAGACACACACACACACATATATTTATATAAATATATAAAATAATGTCACATTTATGCCTTGACTAGAAACACTCCTATATATTTACCCTAGGCCTCCCATTTATCATTCCTTTACCATCTGATGACTCATGGCAACAATTCAAATCAATGGCCACAATTAAAGCATGACTCGCCCTTCCCTTACTGATGTCACAGAGGAGAGGAACCACTAGTTTCTTTGTCATTGATTTCCCATGATTCAATAAACAACTATGATTATAGCAAGACTCTCCATGCCCCTTTTTGATTTCAAAGGGGAGGAGGCCTCACTATTTTCCTATCTGTAATTTTTAAAAATGGATCTTTTTTGTCCATTACAAGCTCGTGCTCCCACCTCTCTTGATTTTCATAAGTTGCATGAGACCCCACACCTCGTTCTTACACTTGGCCATATGTATGACAAGGGTCATGTCCCCTCACCCAGAGCCTTGGTGGTTCTTCCCCTTTCCACCATAGCTCTATCATGCTCTTTCACCTAGTTATGTACCTAGTCATATGTCCACATGCTAATCCTGATGCATTACTGTACACTTATCCCACCTTAGGGTTTTAGCTTAGCACCCAAACCCCTAGCCCCTTTGATAGGTCACATGCCCTGTTATGTAATCGAGGGCTATCCCGAAACTCTGGGTCACCACATCACTGCAGAATAGGAGATTTTGATATATATATATATATATACCACTTTTTAACGATGGCCTTACTAAGATTTGAATTCAAGATTATACACACACACATATATACCTACGCCTTAAATGTATGACTTTAGTGTTATTCTTGGCACTTTGTATAACTAGTTACATAGGCTTGTAGGTATTGAATAGGCTAAATTATCAAATTTAGGTTCTCATCTTCACAAGCACCTTGTAGCTTAAAATCCTAGTTGGTCAAAACCTCTATCCTATTTAGGATAATACATGGTTATAGAGATGCACTTAGTCCTCATTAAACTAATAAACACAACCTCATGATCTAGTTAATAACTTATGCAAAATTCATACTTTCCAATAGAACGATTATATGCATATAAATAAATAAACACATGTGTGTGTATTTATGTTCTCAATCAGACTTTGCAATTTCATTGCAATTGCACAACCCCTATCTAGTAGCCACTTTCCAAAAATTCTCATACATTTGCAAAACTAGAACATGTGTATGTTCTAGGATAAGGATTAGGCAGCCTTTATGCATCAAAGCATTCAATATTATTTATACATTCATACATGTATATATGTGTTCATATGAAACTATATATTATAGGTAGTCAGGCATTCAATGACCCTGGGAAAATCCTATAGCCACACATAGTTGCTCAGTTAATAGGTATAATATTTTGTTTACTAGCTATTATAAGAATATTGCCATATTTCACAATAGGTGAACTCAACATCTAGACCATATTTAGATATTTATTTATGTCTTTTCATTGCACATGAAGTGAAATAGTGCATGAACACACATTCATAATCATTTACGATGCCCTTATCACCATTTTGAGAACAAGCAGACCATCAATAATCCATCCACATAGGATAAACAATGCTTCACACATTCAGATGACATGTTATTAGCTCAACATTTAATAGTTGTAATTCAAGTTGTTAAACCTTCCCTCAATACATATTTACACCAACTGCATAGTGTATTTACAATCTAGGTGGATCCTTGATGGCTCAAAAATCAAATTCCTTGTATTATTTTGAAACTAGGATCATATTTAGGAGCTTGTCACAAGGAATCCAATGGCACAAATGATGCTTCAATCCAATTTCTTATGCAAAAGTTATGCCCAATCAAAGTTCTCATCAAACAAGGAAAAAAATGACAAATTTAGCAGAGCACTTGATCAATGTGGAGCAACACCAATTTAGCAATCCAGCAAAATCAATAGTTAAATTTGACAGACCTCGGATAAATTTGGAGAAGCGAGTTAGATAGAGTTAAATTTAGCAACATTTCTAATTATGGCATCACCTTGCCATAATTGGAGGTAGAAAAATGGCCCAATAGATTGGGGCTGTTACACAATATTTTTTCACCGTCCCTGTAACCTCTTCTCCTGTACATTGGAGGACCTATTCTGGGACCTGTGAGAAGTGACATAACTTGAAAACACCTGCATTGTATCCCTTAGAGTATGTACTCTATATGCCCTGAAGGCACTTTCTGCAAAATACCCAAAAATATAGCCCTTTCTCCATTGGCGTTGTTCCACAGTGTATCAATCGCGCCAATAGGGGAAATCCTCCAAAGAGGGCGCGCCAGCTGGCGCTCTGTCTCAGAGTCGCACTAGTGCCAACCCAGTTGGGTAAAGTTTTTAACAAACAAACTTCGAAAGGTTCCTTCTAACCTATCCATGAACTGATTCTAGTTTGAGTTAGTTCAGTTGGGCTTCGAATCTCCCAAGGAGGGAAGTAGTTCTCCACCTCTCATGGAAGCTTCCTAATGATAAGGACAATCCCATGAATCAAGTGGATGGTATTATCTACTCCTCCTACCTCTATATAAGCTTGTTCTTTTCCCTTTGACAAGCTAGTTAGTAATTCTACTCTTCAAGCTCCGAAATCTAAGTCCCAAAGTCTGAGAATTACTAAGCTCATGTTACAAGAGGCCTTGTTCATCCCCATAAGGCTATATCTTTAAGGAGGAGATCCATGTCCAAGTGATCAAGGAGAGAGAGGCTTGTCCCCATCCCTTACAAGCTTTGCAAGGCATGTATTGCTGATCACCCAGCCAAAGGAGGATTTGACGTCAGAACTTGGTTGTATTCTCTTTTGTTTATCAATAATAATAGACGACTATCATTATGGTTCCACTCATGTGTCTTTATTATGATGTTTGAGTTGTATCCTTTCTGACTGATACATAGTTCCATTTCTTGGATTTTATGCTTGTATTTGTCTTGTTCTTTGCATGTGCAGGTGTCTGTTCACGAGGATCATGAGGATTATGACCAGCTGAAGCGAAAGAACGGAAGCGACGACTCTTCTACGAATATAAGTGTTGGATTCGAGGTAGGCTCTCATCATTGGCCTTTACTTTTCAATTAGGAACCCGCGTGTTAGCGTTGTTTGATTGTTGCTAGACCCCATTTAGGCTAGTGTGATCACCTCTGTCCGCAAAGGGGATTTACCTGTACAACAGGGGCCACATGGACCAATCAAATGGTACCATGTGGCATTCAATGGGCGGTCAAATTGGCCTCTATGCTAACCAAACTTGGTAGTAATTAGTTGAACGGCTATGGAAGACTTGGAAAATTTATCAACATTTTGAACTCCAAATATATTTGGTGGATTTTATTATAATGATGGTCAAACAAAATGTTGGTGGGCCACCAAACTTGGTAGGTTCACCAACCACAACCCAACTAATTTTAATGGATTGTCACATTAATTGTCCTCTGTTTGTTTTAAGTTTTGGTTTTAAATGTCTAGATTTGAAGACAGTCCAATGTTATGGATGGTTCAACATCCAACAACTGGCGGTTTGGATTAATTCCATTGGTAGACTTAGTTATATAAACGACTGAATAATAAAAATAATGGGAGGTTAGTTGTATTATAGGTGATGATTGTTATAAATTTGGTGGTAACAAAAGAATATGTTATTGATGTCAAATGGTTTATACAGCGACGGTATACATGTTGGTTTGTGGAACCCAATGGTTATTGGTTACGGTTCCAAAGGAAACAAAAAAATTGACATATTTAAACTGATGAAAATACACATAACTACAATTGACACACGATGGTTCCAATTTCATTGCAAAACCCAATTAAGCAAACAGTATGGTGGATAGTTTGGCAGTTAAAGAATTTTCCAAAATATATATTATATGT
This sequence comes from Pinus taeda, assembly GCA_000404065.3. Lineage (NCBI taxonomy): Eukaryota > Viridiplantae > Streptophyta > Pinopsida > Pinales > Pinaceae > Pinus > Pinus taeda. The sequence continues at coordinate 12,735 of APFE031112173.1, read as the reverse complement.
GTTGTAGTTACAACAACATTTTTAAAAATCCTATATTATGTTTAAAAATGGGAGTCATGAGCATTTGAATTCCATCCCCCCAATAACCAACGACTTCATTGAACTATGCCAACTGTTATGAAATTTGATGGGATGTTGGTAAGTTTGTCAGTGTGTTTCATATTAAACAACCTCAAATCATTCTCCATAGGATGGAAAAAATGTGGAGCGCATATAACAATGCCAACTAAATTCATAGCGAGGAACTATGATAGGGGAAGAACCCTGATGTAGGTGCAACACTATAGGAATGCCTCTTGAGATAAATTCTAGGGAATAGTTTGTAGATATTACTAGAGTATTCTTTTTAAATGCTATGAGGAATCTTAAAGATTCCATTAGGGGTCTAAGGATGATAGTAGTAGAATATAGCCATTTGTATACTCATTTTAACCACAGGTTTGCAAGGATCACAATGGTGTAGTTTGTTTTTGCATCTGAGTAGTGGATTTGAGGGGTAATGGCAGAAAAAATAATTCTTCATTAATTTTTGGGCACAAATTTCAAGAAAGAAATGCACCTTTTAGAAGTAGTTGATGTTTACAATCAAAAGTTTTCGAAGGACCAGATGGACCTACTAGTGCTGTGATTGGTGTGTTTTGAGCAAATGAATTTCAAGTCCCTCCCAAGGATGGAGATATAATGATTTATTTTTCCATGTACTTATTTTTATTTTTGGTGAGAAGAATTAGGAAACCTCTCCACTATTGAAACAGGGCCCGGAAATGTATTCCACATTAGAAGAAATCCGTTATCAAACTTTTGTGTGCATTTCCTTTATGATCTCCTTTATGTTGTTTCTTCTTTAAGTATTTGCACATATGGTTTTTACATGCTATTTCAAGCAATTTTGCTAAAATCATCTAAAGAAAAGATCTTGGATAATGTTGGCATCAGAGGAATATTGGATCATGTTTGGTATCAAAGTGGTCTTCTTGTTAATGTGAATTATGAGTGTGAATGATGACCAAAGATTAAACATGCATTAGGAAGAAAGAAAATGGAGAATGAAACATATTTCCATCAATAATTCTTCAGGATAATAGACATGGTAGATAAATTATTTTCATATTATGAGAAGATAATAGCAAATAATGAAGAGAAGAAGAAATCCAAAGCAGAGGATGATGCTTCAATAAATGTATGAGAATCTCCATCTCCATATTGAAGTGAATTATATTCTTTTTCATCTTCATCTATCCATTCAAATCATCTTCACTAGATAAATCAAGAAGAAAATATTGGATTTAGGAGACTACTACAAGAAATAGAAGAGGAGAAACAAATATTTCAATATCAGATACAAGCTGCAGAAGATGCCTTGGAAAAGTTGTAGTGTAATGGAGGCTTAGCGATGTGATCCTCACCCACTCTAGAATTAACAATTGAGGTAAAATATGTTAGTGATTATTCATTTTCATGTTCTCATTATGATGATGATTTTTGTGCATTTGAAAGGCACTACAAATTCATATAAGGAGTTTGAATCAATGCAGGTTGAGGCTACATCACACCATTCTAGCCATTGTGGTTTTAGGTCCTCTCAAAAGGGAGGTGGGCTTAAAAGGATGAGCCAAGTCAATTTTGTCTCACCAGAGCCACATCAAAGACAACCATTCAAGAAAGGAGGTCAAGAAATTTTTGAGGAATAAAAATCATTGCAACCATTGCAACAAGGGTGGACATCAAAAAGCCCCATGTTGGAATCTCCTTCTAGAGTTATGCCCAAATAAGGACCGAGATCATATGAAAGCACCTGTGAAGGGCCTGATCAATGAAGTAGCTCAACAATAAATTCTCCTATAGGAAGAAATTCCATTATCCTGGTTAGGTAAGAGATGGGTAGCCATTTTAAGTAGTTGAGCATGGCCACCATTGTAAATCACATGTTATAAAAAACTTGTAAAAGTAATGAAATGTATAACATCACTTATGAATGCAACATGGTGATATTTTGGCCTTTTAGTTGGATAGAAAAGGATATGGTTTATGTTGTAAAAATTTACCATGAGTGTGTTATAAACTCTTGGAAAGTATGGTCTTGTTTGGAATCTTGCAAGTTGGATGTATATTGATAGCTACAAATTTACATATGGATATAGGTATCAGTTTCATGATTCCTAGTTCCAAAGTATAACGGTGAAGAAAAGGGAATATGGTCTATTAGAGAGATTTGTTATAAAGATCAAGTTTGTAGCATTATTTATACTTTTGGAGGACAAAAAGTCCTTTACTAGGGAGGAATGATTCAAGTGGATCCTTGATGGCTTAAAAATAAATGTCCTCAGATTACTATGAAACTAGGATCAGATTGAGGAGCTCCTCATAAGGAATCTAATAACCCAAATTATGCCTCAATCCAAGTTCATATGTGAAAGTTACACCCAATCAAAATTCTAGTCAAACTAGGTAAAAATAACATATTTAATAGACTTCCAAATAAATTTGGAGCAACACCAATTTAGCATTCCATCCAAACCAATAACTAAAGTTGGAAAACCTTTGATAAATTTGGTGAAGGGAGTTAGCTGGAGTTAAAGTTAGTGACACCATCAAATATGATATCACCCTGCCAAAGTTGGAGGTAGAAAAGTGGCCCAATCAAATGGTGCAACATGGCACCCAATGGGCAGGTAAAATGGCCCTCGAGTCGACCAAGCTTGGCAACAGTTAATTGAACTATTATGGCATACTTGGATAGTTTGTCAGTGTTTTGAACTCCAAATATATTCGTTTGATATTGTTACAATGGCGGTGAAGAAAAACATTGGTGGGTTGCCAACACATGGCAAAACCACCAACCCCAACCCAAATATTAAATGGAAAATCACTTTAATCATTTGTGGTTTGTTTTAACCAGTAGTTTTAAATGGCGATGGTCGAACAATATTCCAACATTATGGGTAGTTCAACATCCAACAACTGATGGTTCATCATAATTCCAAAAATAGACTTAGTTATATAAATATTCGATTAACAAAATTAATGGGTGGTCAAATTTATTATCGATAGTGACTATTATATGTTTGGAGGTAACAAACATATATGTTATATATTTCAAATGGTTTATAAATCAGTGGTTTACTTGTCGGGTCACAAAACCTGATAGTTATCAATTATGTTTCCAATGGAAACAACAACATTGGCATATCTAAACCAACGGTAATACACATAACCATAGTTGGTGTTATCACTTAGAACTAAGAAATTTTATGCACATAATTGTTAAAGGTAACCATGGTGAGGTAAAAATTGGGGATCTTGGCTTGGCCACTATAATGCGGCCAGCACATGTTCATAGTGTTATTGGAACTCCAGAATTTATGGCTCCTAAGCTTTATGAAGAGGATTATGATGAATTGGTTGACATTTATTCTTTTGACATGTGCCTGCTGGAGATGGTGACCTTTGAGATGTTGATTTAATCTTGGGAATAAAACGAGGTCTCTTTCTTTTGGCGCTGTCCTCTCAATTCAGGTTTTCGCATCTGATCCGACCTGTGCATCATTATTTATCCCTCCTCATCTTAAGGGCTTTGTTACTCTTCAGGTACAGGAATAAATAAAGTGGGGCAGTTATTATGCTGTATACAAGTCGATCAGTCACAAGTGGCTATGACGGAGACATTTGGACGCCTTAATGAAGTTCTTGAGCCAGGATGCCACTGCATGCCATGGATTTTTGGGAAAAAAAAAATTGGAGGTTATATTTCCTTGAGGGTACAAAAGCTGGATGTGCGATGTGAGACTATAAGACAAAAGATTATTGAGAGGGCTACCAAGCTTCACTTTCGCGAGGGCACACGGCCTCTTAATGTAATTTGTTTTGGTTTTCGACACCCTGAGCCAAATAAGGCTGAAACGGGTTCCACATCTGCACCATATGGTTTAGAATGTGCCAGTACCAACCTTACCACGAGGCTTTTGAATTCTCAGGCCTGGATGATTCTTCTATCCAGGGTAGGCGACATGTTCATGCTTCATTTGCTTCTAAATACATCGGTATTTTATCCTCTTCCCAATAATTCCTATCTGCAAATTACAGGAATTCCAATTAGCAACCTCATTTCATGCCATCAGCCTCATGAGTCAGGCCAAAGTGGGAACTCTGGGATCACTCGTTGTTGTTCTGTAAATCCTGCTGCCACTGGGATGTGCAAAACTTCTGGTTTCCAGTTTGAGAGTGAATGGTCTCATGCCAAGAATGATTGTCAGTTAAAAGCCTATAGGCAACATGTATACAACATCTCTCTATGCAGCATTAGCCTCCATTATTCACAACAAACATACGAGTCTGGACGGTCAACAGGTACTGATGTTCTCTTATGGCAGTGGGCTTGCTTCTACATTGTTTTCTTTTAAAATCCGGGAGGGTCAATTCCCTTTTACTCTGTCAAAATCTCTTCGAGTTATGGACATGTCAAAACAAAGCACCAGATGGAGGTTCTGTCGTGGCGGCCACGAGTTTTTCTATATCACAGTTTTTTTGGCAAAGGACTAATGGCAAATACTTTGAAGGCTCTTTATTCACCATATGAGAGTTATAAACAGAGGTATGGCAAATTGGAACATGCAATTCTTTTGGCTGAGATTACTTCTCTAGACTTGCGAGGAGCTGTTACTCGTGGTGTGGGTGCTCAAGGAGTTCAGCTTAGTGAGACAGTTAGGAGGATGGAAGAATCTATTCCACAAGTGACCGTCTTATTTGAAGTAGCTGTTGAGAGGTGCATAAGTTTCACAGGGGGTTCTGAGGCAGAAGCATTTATTCGTACATTAGATGATACAATGCTTTAGTACCTAGCATTGCTACATGAAACATTGAAATCATTACGGTCTGTATGTGGAATTGATCATTCTGCTCACAGTGATCCTGTTGGCATGAGAAAGGAAACAGGATCAGACAAAAAGGAAGGACTGCATGGTGGAAACTTACTAGACATGGTTTCAGATGAAGAGGAATGGTCAATAGTGCAAGGAGCTTTACAGCTTCTTACTGTTGCTGATGGTCTAAGCAGCCGTTCATCTGTTTTTAAAGCATCTCTGCGTGCTACTTTAGCAAGATTAAACACCACACTGCAGATTTCTAGTGTTCATGCAAATGTTAGTCGAGCCAATGCTTCTGGCATAGATGTTAGAGGGAGTGAAGAAATATCCAAAGCAGGTTCACCTAGACTTGATATGGCAGCTTTGCGGTTAATTGATGCACCTGAAAAGGCTAGAAGGTTTTCCAATCTACTGGAGCAGGTTTATCGGATTTATTAGCTGGAGAAACGTTAAAAAGCATTGGAATTAAGACTAAACATCTTGAGACATTAATCGAATTGCATAACATGACTGGGGCTTTTGCTAGAAATATTAATCACTTATTTGCAGTTGCTGACATAACAGTTTTAAGATGGACAATGGCTTTTTAAACAATGGTAGTCCAGATTCGAGTTTGTTGCCCAGTTCTCAAAATGCAAATGAGGTTTCCAAATCCACCAATGAAAACAAGTTGAATAATCATTTTCAAACAGGAGATATTAGCATATCAGAATCAAAAATATTATTCAGGCCTGAGAATGGAGCCTTTTCTGTTTCTGCAAAGGAACTCCAACAACAGAGTGAACGTTGGAACATTGAATTAAATTTGTCTAAATGCTGTTTATTACCTTCACTGAATGATGAATATCTTAGAAAGGCTGTCTATAGTGAAAATGACTTTGATAGAGCTCAGAATTCAAAGCCGGGCAGGCACAACACAGATGAAATTGGGTTAGAGCAGTAAAATCTCAGGGGAAAGAGAAACTGTTTAAAACAGTTTTGCAGTTTCGCAGCGCGCTACGAAACTGCGAAACTGCTGTAGGTGTTATTTTAAAAAAAACACAGGCAAACAGTTTGATAAAAGAATCAGAAATTTGCAAAGGGAACACCTCAGTGACATGAAAGGGATCAAATCAAGCTGCTACAGCCATTCAACATATGCCAGGTGTACCTTTAACAAAAGGTGAAATATTTTAACCTAAGTTTGGAATTTTTGGTTATAAAGCCACTTTATTCTCGGTGATTAGGGTTTGAAGGGAACTGTATACGAAAAGTTTTGGTTGGCACACCTGTCCATCAAAGAAGCCTCCAGCATATCAGGAATGTGGTAATGCTATGTATTATCGGGTTATTAAAGACTTAAAGGACCTACTGCTGCATACTTGGTGATGCTAGGTGATGGAGGACCAGAACCGAAAGTTTAGGGATATTCTCAGCCAACATGGAGCGGATCAAAGCCTTCAGTATCCAAAGCCAACATGGAACATTAATTGCTCATCTCATGCCATCTCAGCCAAATGAAAAGGAAACCAGATGTCAAAGCTACAAGGAGGAATCATTCTACGAAGGAGATAGAGTTAGAGTTATAATTAGATTAGAACTCTTTAGAACTTCAGTTAGTGGTTGTTGTATTAAATAAGTTTGTTAAAAGTAGATAAGTGTCATTAGTGGCAGTCATCGAGCTCCCCTCACGCTGGAGGAGGAAGCTCCAAGTAGTCAGAATCACGTTCTATATATAGTTGAATCATCTATGTAATAGGGGTTGGATATTTTGAGAAACAGAGTATTGTTTTGGCTTGTGTAAAAACTCAGTTTGGTAATATAATTTACTGCTTATCTTCTCAGGATTCTTAAGGTGTTTCAAATGCTCAAGATATGTGGTTTTGTTTTATCTTTAATGTTTTAACAGTTGTATGAATACACAATCACTCAGAATTCACTTATGCTGCTCTAACTTCCTGTGTGTATTTGTAAACTGAGGTTTCTATGAGATGATGTTTTGAGTATTTAAACATTGCATGCCCTCACTTCTATGTATGAGCAGTGTTATATTTTATTGAATATGATCAACTCCATAAGCCCAATGGAAATATTTGTAATGTTTGTCCAGCCAATCTATTTATTCAATTTACTTTTCTAGAGTTAGCCCTCTTGTCAAAAAAAAAAACAAAATCAATAATTTTTAGAGAGAGCCCTTTCGGGCTAGGGAGGCTAATCCTTAGTCCAAAGATTGGTCTGAAACAGTTACACAGAGTCTATCTGATTAGCAGCCCCTTCAGAGATTGATTTTGTGATAACATTTTGGTGCGTCTGCCGGGAGTCTGAAGATTATTCATTCCCGAAATCAAAGAGCTGAACTTCTGAAGGTAGCAGGAGCTCAGAAGATTTTTCGAGGCTGTGAATCTACCTTGGCGACTCCATTGTTGAAGAATTCAAAATTCATAGATTCATGGTGATTCCACTGGAGTTATGAAGGACCCAGATGCTACATTCTTATTTCAAGGTATGCATGCATAGATTTTTCAGGAATTCATGGTTTCCCAAATCGTTTTCCCAAGGATGCATATTTTCTAAGGAATGGTCCAAAATTCAACGGAGAGGATTTAAGTTTAACTGTGAAGCATATATTAGATTTCTGTAATTTTGTTGAGTTTCTTAGAGTTAAACATGAGGATGTTTGCATTATGTTGTTCTATGATTCATTTCAAGGGAAATGTAAACGGTGGATTGAAAGCTTTCCTACCAAATCCATTAAGTCATTTGAAGACTTTTGGTATATGTTTGTGGAGGAATGGATAGATAGATCAGATGTGGTGGCAAACTCTCCTTTAGTTCAAAGTTTTAAACAATGGAATGAGGATCATATTAATGAAGAAATAGGTGAAAATTTTTCTTTGTCCTTGTCTTCATATCTAAAAACATTTGACTGCAAGACAGAAGATAAGATGAAATTTTTAGATGAAGTCGCTGAGGACATTGAGAAAGACATTGAAGATTTAGAAGGTCAAATTCAGGCATATAGTTTTCATAATCATGATCATTATTTTCAGAAGCTTTCTGTGACAGAACACAAGGAAAGAATGTTGGTTCCTTTCTCTTTCACGATTGAGGAACTGTACATTGTTGTTGAAAATCAGCTTGCACAGCCAGAAAGTTACAAGAATCATCAAGCTGATCAAGTATTCTGGGATCTTATAGCTGACTACATGGAAGAGTTTTACTCTCCAGTGTTTCAGTTTTCCTATGAAAATCAGAAGCTATTTCAGTGGCAGTGGTCATCACAATATCATAGTGGTTCTGAACTCCGATGCAGTCAAAGAAATCAAATAGTAGATAAGACAAATGATTGGCTACATTGGAAATTTCACATTGATTGAGCTGAAAGAAGTCTGAAATGGATAGGGTAGGTAGGTAGGAATATGCAAATAAGCTCAAGGTTGACTGAGAATTTTTTTTAGTAGATGTAGATTCCTTTCTCCTACAGTGATCATCAAGCTTAAGCCCGAGGTGAAGGCCCAAGAAGCTTGAAGGGGATGTTTGTCAAGCAAATCCACGTTGGTTATAAAAAGGAAAAAGCACTGAACCTACGAGTTCTTAGTGTACCACAAGGGCACACTATCCCAAGTGGAGCCACTGTTATCACTTAGAACTAAGAAATTTTATGCACATAATTGTTAAAGGTAACCATGGTGAGGTAAAAATTGGGGATCTTGGCTTGGCCACTATAATGCGGCAAGCACATGTTCATAGTGTTATTGGAACTCCAGAATTTATGGCTCCTAAGCTTTATGAAGAGGATTATGATGAATTGGTTGACATTTATTCTTTTGACATGTTCCTGCTGGAGATGGTGACCTTTGAGATGTTGATTTAATCTTGGGAATAAAACGAGGTCTCTTTCTTTTGGCGCTGTCCTCTCAATTCAGGTTTTCGCATCTGATCCGACCTGTGCATCATTGTTTATCCCTCCTCATCTTAAGGGCTTTGTTACTCTTCAGGTACAGGAATAAATAAAATGGGGCAGTTATTATGTTGTATACAAGTCGATCAGTCACAAGTCGCTATGAAGGAGACATTTGGATGCCTTAATGAAGTTCTTGAGCCAGGATGCCACTACATGCCATGGATTTTTGGGCAAAAAAAAATTGGAGGTTATCTTTCCTTGAGGGTACAAAAGCTGGATGTGCGATGTGAGACTATAAGACAAAAGATTATTGAGAGGGCTACCAAGCTTCACTTTCGCGAGGGCACACGGCCTCTTAATGTAATTTGTTTTGGTTTTCGACACCCTGAGCCAAATAAGGCTGAAACGGGTTCCACATCTGCACCATATGGTTTAGAATGTGCCAGTACCAACCCTACCACGAGGCTTTTGAATTCTCAGGCCTGGATGATTCTTCTATCCAGGGTAGGCGACATGTTCATGCTTCATTTGCTTCTAAATACATCGGTATTTTATCCTCTTCCCAATAATTCCTATCTGCAAGTTACAGGAATTCCAATTAGCAACCTCATTTCATGCCATCAGCCTCATGAGTCAGGCCAAAGTGGGAACTCTAGGATCACTCGTTGCTGTTCTGTAAATCCTGCTGCCACTGGGATGTGCAAAACTTCTGGTTTCCAGTTTGAGAGTGAATGGTCTCATGCCAAGGATGACTGTCAGTTAAAAGCCTATAGGCAACATGTATACAGCATCTCTCTATGCAGCATTAGCCTCCATTATTCACAACAAACATACGACTCTGGACGGTCAACGGGTACTGATGTTCTCTTATGGCAGTGGGCTTGCTTCTACATTGTTTTCTTTTAAAATCCAGGAGGGTCAATTCCCTTTTACTCTGTCAAAATCTCTTCGAGTTATGGACATGTCAAAACAAAGCACCAGGTGGAGGTTCTGTCGTGGCAGCCACGATTTTTTCTATATCACAGTTTTTTTGGCAAAGGACTAATGGAAAATACTTTGAGGGCTCTTTATTCACCATATGAGATTTATAAACAGAGGTATGGAAAATTGGAACATGCAATTCTTTTGGCTGAGATTACTTCTCTAGACTTGCGAGGAGCTGTTACTCGTGGTGTGTGTGCTCAAGGAGTTGAGCTTAGTGAGACAGTTAGGAGGATGGAAGAATCTATTCCACAAGTGACCGTCTTATTTGAAGTAGCTGTTGAGAGGTGCATAAGTTTCACAGGGGGTTCTGAGGCAGAAGCATTTATTCGTACATTAGATGATACAATGCTTTAGTACCTAGCATTGCTACATGAAACATTGAAATCATTACGGTCTGTATGTGGAATTGATCATTCTGCTCACAGTGATCCTGTTGGCATGAGAAAGGAAACAGGATCAGACAAAAAGGAAGGACTGCATGGTGGAAACTTACTAGACATGGTTTCAGATGAAGAGGAATGGTCAATAGTGCAAGGAGCTTTACAGCTTCTTACTGTTGTTGATGGTCTAAGCAGCCGTTCATCTGTTTTTAAAGCATCTCTGCGTGCTACTTTAGCAAGATTAAACACCACACTGCAGATTTCTAGTGTTCATGCAAATCTTAGTCGAGCCAATGCTTCTGGCATAGATGTTAGAGGGAGTGAAGAAATATCCAAAGCAGGTTCACCTAGACTTGATATGGCAGCTTTGCGGTTAATTGATGCACCTGAAAAGGCTAGAAGGCTTTCCAATCTACTGGAGCAGGTTTATCGGATTTATTAGCTGGAGAAACGTTAAGAAGCATTGGAATTAAGACTAAACATCTTGAGACATTAATCGAATTGCATAACATGACTGGGGCTTTTGCTAGAAATATTAATCACTTATTTGCAGTTGCTAACATAACAGTTTTAAGATGGACAATGGCTTTTTAAACAATGGTAGTCCAGATTCGAGTTTGTTGCCCAGTTCTCAAAATGCAAATGAGGTTTCCAAATCCACCAATGAAAACAAGTTGAATAATCATTTTCAAACAAGAGATATTAGCATATCAGAATCAAAAATATTATTCAGGCCTGAGAATGGAGCCTTTTCTGTTTCTGCAAAGGAACTCCAACAACAGAGTGAACGTTGGAACATTGAATTAAATTTGTCTAAATGCTGTTTATTACCTTCACTGAATGATGAATATCTTAGAAAGGCTGTCTATAGTGAAAATGACTATGATAGAGCTCAGAATTCAGAGCCGGGCAGGCACAACACAGATGAAATTGGGTTAGAGCAGTAAAATCTCAAGGGGAAAGAGAAACTGTTTAAAACAGTTTCACAGTTTCGCAGCACGCTACGAAACTGCGAAACTGCTGTAGGTGTTATTTAAAAAAAAACACAGGCAAACAGTTTGATGAAAGAATCAGAAATTTGCAAAGGGAACACCTCAATGACATGAAAGGGATCAAAGCAAGCTGCTACAGCCATTCAACATATGCCAGGTGTACCTTTAACAAAAGGTGAAATATTTTAACCTATGTTTGGAATTTTTGGTTATAAAGCCACTTTATTCTCGGTGATTAGGGTTTGAGGGGAACTGCATACGAAAAGTTTTGGTTGGCACACCTGTCCATCAAAGAAGCCTCCATCATATCAGGAACGTGGTAATTCTATGTATTATCGAGTTATTAAAGACTTAAAGGACCTACTGTTGCATACTCGGTGATGCTAGGTGATGGAGGACCAGAACCGAAAGTTTAGGGATATTCTCAGCCAACATGGAGCGGATCAAAGCCTTCAGTATCCAAAGCCAACATGGAACATTAATTGCTCATCTCATGCCATCTCAGCCAAATGAAAAGGAAACCAGGTGTCAAAGCTGCAAGGAGGAATCATTCTACGAAGGAGATAGAGTTAGAGTTATAATTAGATTAGAACTCTTTAGAACTTCAGTTAGTGGTTGCTGTATTAAATAAGTTTGTTAAAAATAGATAAGTGTCATTAGTGGCAGTCATCGAGCTCCCCTCATGCTGGAGGAGGAAGCTCCAAGTAGTCAGAATCACGTTCTATATATAGCTGAATCATCTATGTAATAGGGGTTGGATATTTTTGAGAAACAGAGTATTGCTTTGGCTTGTGTAAAAACTCAGTTTGGTAATATAATTTACTGCTTATCTTCTCAGGATTCTTAAGGTGTTTCAAATGCTCAAGATATGTGGTTTTGTTTTATCTTTAATGTTTTAACAGTTGTATGAATACACAATCACTCAGAATTCACTTATGCTGCTCTGACTTCCTGTGTGTATTTGTAAACTGAGGTTTCTATGAGGTGATGTTTTGAGTATTTAAACATTGCATGCCCTGACTTCTATGCATGAGCAGTGTTGTATTTTATTGAATATGATCAACTCCATAAGCCCAATGGAAGTCTTTGTACTGTCTGTCCAGCCAACATGTTTATTAAATGTACTTCACAAGAGTTAGCCCTCTTATCAACAAACAAAATCAATAACTTTTTTAGAGAGAGCCCTCTCGGGCTAGGGAGGCTAATCCTTAGTCTAAAGATTGGTCTAAAACAGTTACACAGAGTCTATATGATTAGCAGCCCCTTCAGAGATTGATTTTGTGATAACAAAACCCAAAGAAGTCCCTGTTTGCCCTGGAGGAAGGCAGGTTATTAGGGCATATAATATCAAAAGATGGGATCAGAATCGACCCAAAAAGAATTCAGGCTATCCTCCAAATCCCTTACCAAAGAAACACGAAAGAGTTACAAGGATTCCTCCGAAAAATCAACTTCCTGAGGAGATTTATCCCCAATTTAGCTGAGTTAATAAGGCTTGTAAAAAGAGCTTCTGTGTAAATCACATAAAAAGATCATTGTCGACGCGTTTCGAACCAACTAGTGTGGTTCATCGTCAGGACAAGTTGAAGAAACAGATCTGGCCTAGCAAGTTAAATAGACTGAGCAGAGACTCC
>APFE031112162.1:310-19138 GCA_000404065.3 Pinus taeda | reverse complement strand
TAACCAGTGTCTAACAACAGGATCAAAGTGAAGTGCAACCATATAAACGATTTAAACAGATTACAAGAACTAATGGGCGAATCTTGTGAGGAAGGCGGGCCCTTTCCTTCTCACAAGATTCCCCGGGAGAAAGAATTAAATTAGAACAATCAAAAAGAAAATTTATTCATCTGTCAAGTCACTGATATATTATAAATGGAGACTAGCTCCAGTCTTTACACAGTATGCTCTTCTCCTGTTACAATGACTGACTGACTGATCGACCCCTTCTAATGACGATGTCTCCTCTTTTTAAAGAGGAGACATCATTTACAATTTACATCAAAACAAATCTTCAATCTGTTCTTTTTCCCAAAACAGGATCATTCAGTTCCTCATACGCAGAATACTGTTACAACAGAGATAACAAAAATGCTATCTTCAGGATAATCCAGGTAATCATTTCTTTGAACTGCTTCCATCATTCCTCGAAAGGTTCTTCCAGAATCGCAAATTACGGTCAACGGAATTTGCGTGTTTGACGGCTGTTTCAGCAACTGAGTCAGCTGTTTTCAGCAACTGAGTCAGCTGTTTCAGCAACGGACGCATATGCTTATCTGCAACCTTTGGATTTGTATTAGCAATGATGCACTTCAACTGATAAAATATAAGAGTATTATGGAATTAAATGCAAAACAGATTAATCATATAATAAAGAAGAGGTTTTTGTATACCTTGGGAAAAAGCGAATGAAAATGATACTGGGATTCATGGTTATAAGGGTAAAGTGGTATCAAAATATGTAGCAAAAATGATACATAGTGGGGTCCTAACAGCAAGCAAATTCCATTCTTCACTCCATCCTTAGGAAAGGGTTTTCAGGGTCACTTCTCACCTATCCATTGACATATAATTTACAAGTGATCCCTACACTACCGAGACTCCTCTCATTGGTGAAAGTTCGTAAAGAGCAGGGAGACTTAGTTGTGGTGATAGTGGGATAAGCCTCCACCATTTCCCTTAACCTAGTAATTGCCCTCTTAGGAAACCCTTTAGGTCCCCTGCTGGTTTGAGTGGTAATATTTCTGGCACCATTTCCGGGGACACGAAGTGTGTGTGTTGTTCCCCATATGAAATATTGACATATCATTATTGGAAACTCCATTAGAAGAATGAAGCCCTAGTTATTCATTAAACTTTAAGGTCAATGCTTGTGGGGTGAAGCAAGAATTTTCTAGGCATATTTAATTTCACCTTAGTGACTCCTACTCATGTTTCCTGTATACCTCAAATAGTTTGTCATTCTTTCTTAAATTTCCCGCTTTGGACATTGCTAGTATCCTTGGACATCCCAATCATGTCACAAGAAGAATGCTACATGGGGTGTTCGTGTTTGATTTTGATCCACTCTCCATAATTAACGATGTAGAAAGATTAAATGCACATACTTCAAGAGAAAAGGTTGTCCACCAAGGCGTCCTTATGTTATTATTCACGGGTTCTCTCGATGGTCATAACTCGTGGCTGCATGATCACGAACTTAGAAGCATCTCATCTATTGAATAGGTCGTTGATGACTTTCTTAGATATTTTCAAGTACACCCTGCATTAAGCATCCAAGAGGAAGCCTACTCTAACTGATCTCTGAAAATTTGAATTAGGTAATACTAAAATTCCAATGCAACAAATCTAATAGTTGCTCAACCTTGGCTTCTTGACTGTGCTTAAGTGGACAATCTATTTGCAACTCATAATAAAAATTGAATCCATGCTCCATAGAAAACACAAAAATTTCCTTAACTGATAACTACAACAGACTTACCATTGAATCTTGAAAATCATGAAAATCACCTCTTTTGATGATTGTAGCAAAATCACCAAAGGGATCATTGAAAACACAAAACATTATCCTGTCTTGATGATCCAAATGATAATCTTCATTCATAACTAGTCCTTGTTCTATCCTGTCATGATCAAGTTCAACATGTTTGTCTATAAAAATGTCCAAACTCTCTTTAGCATCTTCAAATATGATAGCCATATTATTTATGTCGAGACTGTCCTTTTGTTGATCAAACAATTGTGTTGTGGTCTCATTAGATAACTTTGTTTGAAAACTATTATTTTGATTTTCATGATAGGAGACAATTTCTAGCACCTGATCTCCTTGTAAATGTGGAATGCTGCCAACATGAATTAGTTCACTACTTGCATCTTGATCACACAAAAAATGACAAATTGGTTGCAAATCTTTACCTATATTAGGAGAAAGGACATGAATATCTACGTCAAGTTCTTGATTGATTTCATCTTCAACTAAGAGAGAAATTGTTGTCTGCTGTAAATTTTCTTGAATGTGATGGAAAATAGTTTCTATTACTCCATTCTAATGAAAAGATAACTCGAACAAAGCTTCTTCAATTTCATCATATGTTAAATCCTGATCAGAAGTTTCAACTCCCATATGCTGAAAAATATCATCAAACTTTCCACAAAATCTTTCTATGTAATATTGCTAATTAGTTATGGCTAATTGGAATATTCGATTTTGTTTGATTTTTGCCTTCTATAGTTATTTGTAAATAGAAAGTGAGGAAGGGGGAACTGTAATATTCCTAACCCAGAATATTCCTCAAACCCCAGCAAAAACTCCAACCAAATATATGCAAATGATATAATAACCCCGAAGTGATAAAATAACAGTGGAACAACATATACTAATGTAAACCGGAAATATAAGCAGATACACAAGAAATGCAGCGAGAAATGCTAAGCCATTTTATTATACTGAGCAATAAATGAGTACAAGAGGTGATTAGATAGATGGCACCTCGACTTGCACAAGGCAAGTGAAGAAATACTCTCAAAATGACAAGAACGGCCTCTGCGTGGATGCTGCTACTGCTACTAGAAAACAAATGATGATTTGGGGCTGATCCTCTCCTTGGAAAAATTTGAAACTCTGGATTCGAGCTCTACTCAAGAAAACCAAAAAAACCCAGAAAGATTTCCTAGAATGGCCTCACATTGATTTGCGTCCCAGCTGCTGGGAAACTGTCGTGCTAATGCCACTACTGGAAATTGAATGAGGATTTGGGGCTGCTCCCCTCCTCAGAAAAGGCTGAAACTTTGGAATTAGACTCTACTAAAAAAACCCAGAAAAAACTAGAAAGCTTTTTTGAAATGGCTGACCCCCGAAAATCACCCCCTTGGGGTTCTGCACAGTTGCTCAAAGACGTTGATGAAATTGCTGTTGAAATACTGATGAAATGGCTGTTGAAATGTTGATGAATCTACTACTGAAATGCCAATGTAAATACCTTTCCCGAGCAGGCACTCGAAGTCCCTCAGGGCTAAGGGTGAGATCTCCAAACGGAGACACTCAATGCACTAAACAGTGCTACAGACTAGCTAAACAACCAGCGTGCTCTAAGTCGAAATGACTATCACAAATGCTCATAACCAGAATGATCCCAAATGAGGGGTTTCCTCTCTATTTTATAGCCTCTACCTCTCACAATCCCTAGGCTCACTTTCTCTTGCGTGATCCCCTTCTTGCCATGTGTTCCTTCCCTCCTGCGCAGTCCCTCCATGTCTCTGCGTGGGCCCCATTTCTGCGTCCCCCTTTGGCCCCCTTGGTTCCTCCTTAAGTCACAACGTTGTGCTACCTAGGAAGTGACTTTTTATTCTAAAGTGAGTTATGTTCCCCCTTCCTCACTTTTTATTTACAAATAACTATAAAAGGAAAAAATCGAACAAAATCGAATATTCCAATTAGCCATATCTAATTAGGAATATTATAGTCTCCCCTGGCAAAATGTTGTTTGTCCTCAAGCAACTGAAGTGATGGATGCTGTAAGATCTCCTCACTCTCCCAAGTGGCATTCTCATCCGGCAAATTCTTCCACCTCACCACGAATTCCGGACCGTCCTGCTCCGCAACCGTCTCTCCTTAGAGTCAATGATAGCCTCCAGCTGCAATACCAAATGCCCCTCATCATCCATGGGTGGTAGCTCACCTGTCACGGTCACCTACTACCCCAATTCCTTCTTCAGGCATGATACATGAAAAATCTTATGAATCTTGTTACCTTGGGGCAGCTCCAACTCATATGCAACTTGTCCAATCCTGCGTGTCACCCTGTATGGCGCATAAAAGTGGGGCTTGAGCTTCTTAGCCCCCTTTTTCTTTAGTGATGACTGTTGGTATGGCTGTAATCATAGGTAGACCATGCCCCCTACCTCGAACTGCCTCTCCACCTAACCCCTGTCGACATACAACTTCTGCTGGTTCCGCGCTGTAGCCATGTTATCCTTGAGAGCTCGGAGGATATCCTGACTCTCTTGGATCCAAATCTTGGCTCTAGGAGTCCTGCTATCACCAAACATCACGTTGAAAAAAGATAAAGGATGATACCCATATAAGGCATAGAATGGTGACATACCAATGGACATGTGATGCGAAGTATTGTAGCAGTACTCCCCCAGATGCAGCCACTTCAGCCATGCTCGCTGCTACCCGCTGACATAGTTATGCAAGTAGCCCTCCAAACACTTGTTAACTATCTTCGTATGTTCATCCATATGTGGGTGATAGCTGGTACTCGGTGTCAACTCCGTCCCCACCAATCGGAAAAGTTCCTGCCAAAACCCGCCCATGAAATGGTTGTCCCTTCACTGATGATGGTCTTAGGAAGACCATGTAGCCTGAAGAATAGCTCAGCCACTTGTGCTGCTGTATAGTGTGTAGATATGGCAAAGAAATGTGTGTACTTTTTCAGTCGATCAATGACGACAAAGATACAATCCTTGCCCTGTACCATGGGCAACCTTGTAATGAAATCCATTGAAATACTCTCCCATTTCCCCTTCGGAATGGGAAGAGGCTGCAATAATCCTGCAAGATGGCTCATCTCTCCCTTGTTCCTCTGGCAAACATCTCACTCCCGGATGTGTTGGAGTACGTCCTCCTTGAGGCCCTTGCATGAGAACCTCTCCCTAATGGCCTTGTAGGTTTTGGTAAAACCTTGATGTCCTGCCAATGGGGAATCATGTGATGCCTGGAGTATCTTCTTCTTGAGCTGAGACCCCTCAGTCAAGAAGATCCGGTCCCTGTAGTAGATGATCTCATCGACCACCCTATACCTGTCATCTACCACCTGCCCATCTAGAACCTCACATGCAAATTTGTCCTTGGAGTACTCTACTAAGAGTTGAGCCCTCAAATCTGTATCCAAGATCATAAGAGACGACGTGGCTGGTCTACGTGAAAGGGCATCTGCTACCACATAGTTCTTACCTTTGACATACTCAATGTCAAAGTCATATGCTTGGATCTTATTGATCCATTTCTGCTGCCTCTCTTGTAGCTGCTTCTGCTCCAAAAAGAACTTGAGGCTATTGTGATCAGTCCTCACCCTGAACCTGTTGCCTACCAAATATTGCCGATACTTAGCCAATGCATGCATGATGGCCAGCATCTCCTTGTCATATATGGAATACAACCTCTCGTGCGGAAGGAGCTTCCGACTCTCAAATGCTATAGGGTGACCTCCCTGCATCAATATTACGCCGATCCCCTCTCCCGACGCATCACACTCCAAAAAAAATGGCTGCGTGAAATCTGGCAATGCAAGTGACTCCTGGATAGCCTGCTCAATCTCATCCTGATAGGCCTTGGGGTGCCTATAGGGGGTGGTAATCATGACCTGTATGCCCTGCTCAAGCTTGATGGTGTGTTCAAACCCTCGATCTGGTGGCTGTCCTGGTGGAATCTCCCCAAACACTATGGCATATCGATCAAGGATAGATTGTATCTTTGGGTGTATCGTCTGCCCTGTAGTTCCTACCTCTAATGCACATAGCTCCACTGCCCACTCTATGTCTCCCTTTCGGAAGACTGCCTCCATCCAATGAGCTGAGACAGTCTGAGGTGGATATGTGTGCTGTCCCCGTATCTTCTCATGCCTCCCTGTCTTCTCATCATCCCACTCCATCTCCAGGGTCTTCCAATCTGTCGTGGCCTTCCCTAGAGTGATAAGCCACTAAACACCCAGTATCATGTTGGTGTCCAGAATATCGACCACAAAAAAGTGGTCAGTCAATGTGTAGGTGTCCATCGTCACTGAAAGCTCTCGAACATAATGAGCACATGTCATGGTCTAATATCTTGGGACTAAGACTGAAAACCCATCGAAGCTCTCTGTCTGTATACCTCTCCGCTCAACCATCTGGGCATCGATGAAGTTGTGGGTTGCCCTACTGTCAACCAAAACTGATACGCGCTGGCCACATACTGTCCCTCGTACGTGTAGCGTCAGATACTTGGGAACTCCCCGCAACGCTCCAAGGGCCCCTCAGGCGGGTGTAAAAGATGCACCACCTGCTGCTGGTGGTGGAGGTGGCAAAGGTCCCTGTATGACATGGCTATCTCCTGCCTCCACATCCTCCCCGTCATCCTCTTCTCCACTACTCTCGGAGAAGACCTCAATAAAATGTGCTTTGCCAACAACACATCTATGTCCTGGTGCCCATGGCTCCTAACAGGTGAAGCACAACCGCTTCTTCTTCAGCTCCCTTCTAGCATCGTCGTCAAGCTACACTCATCCTAGATTCCCCTTTGGAGGAGGAATCCTCACATCCTTCCCCTTAGACTGAAAGGTCTGTCTCTGGGGGTAAGGTGTCCGGGTCCTAGGTAAGACATCCTGTAAGTCCCAGGTCCTACTGATAGTGTCCTGGAGTGTGGCTGGTTTAGTGGATTAGACTAAACCCCGAAGTGGCTCTGCTAACCCCTCAACATACATATAGACCCTCCGTGCCATGGATAGGTCTAGATAGGTCTCTAGGCTCCCTGTCTATTTGAGCCTCGTCAGCTCAACGAAATGCTGCCCTGGATCCCTCCGATCAAATCGCTCCATCAGTCTCCTGGTAAACTCGGCATATGACGTCACTGTGGAGTGCCCCAATGTAACCATCCCATGGAACCACCAATCCTGGGCCTCGCCATCCAAATGCAATGTTGCCACCTTGATGGCCTCTGCCTCTGACATCTAGTTAAGCTGGAAATAAATGTCTAGCTTCTCCACCCAAGACTTTGCCGAACTGTTTGATGAGCCATCAAACGTAGGCAAGTGGAATCTATTCGCTGCATGGCGGGTGTTGCCATCATGGTAATGTCGGTACCCTCTGTGATGATTGCGGGGTCTGCTATCCCACTGGAGCTGAACAAAATCTCTAAATGAGAGGGCTTCCCTGAACTCCTGCCCATAAGCCTAGTACTCTGCAAAATAATCACCTATATGCCCGGGTTCTGCCTCCTGCTGGGCTGCGGCCCTCGTGTCTGCTCCTAAGAAGGTGGGCATGGTAGAGCGTGTAGGGGCATGTGAGGCCCCCTGCTACACAGTATCACCCTGCTCTGGCAGGTGATGGGATGCACCTGATCCCTCACCGATCTGAAAAACTCGTGGGCTTTCCCGCTGTCTGGCCTCTACTGCCATGAATCTCTGCCCCATCACCTCAATCTGCCTCGACAGATCCTACACTGATTTGAGGAGCATATTCGCAAATCTCTTCCCGTCCTCATCTGCCATATGCTCTGTGTCCACTACTGGCTCTCTCTATTCTGCGTCTACCACAGGAACACAATCTCCCTCACCGTAGGTATTCTCCAACCTATGCCCAGTGTCTCTGTATCTCTGACCTCTGTAACAGATATAGGGTTTTTTCCCCTGTGTTATAGATTGCTAGCTCCACAGGCTGAGCCAGATCTATGCTCCGATACCATTGTAATATTCCTAACCCATAATATTCCTCAAACCCCAGCAAAAACTCCAACCAAATATGTGCAAATGATATAATAACCTCGAAGTGATAAAATAATAGTGGAACAACATATAATGATGTAAACTAGAAATATAAGCAGATACACAAGAAATGTAGTGAGAAATGCTAAGCCATTTTATTATATTGAGCAATAAATGAGTACAAGAGGTGATTAGACAGATGACACCTCGACTTGCACAAGGCAAGTGAAGAAATACTCTAAGAATGACAAGAATGGCCTCTCTGCGTGGATGTTGTTGTTTGCCGCTACTGCTACTAGAAAATAAATGATGATTTGGGGCTACTCCCCTCCTCAGAAAAAGCTAAAACTCTGGATTTGGGCTCTACTCAAGAAACCCATAAAAACCCAGAAAGCTTTCCTGGAATGGCCTCACACTGATCTGCGTACCAGCTGCTAGGAAACTCTCGTGCTAATGCTACTACTGGAAATCAAATGAGGATTTGGGGCTGCTCCCCTCCTCAGAAAAGGTTGAAACTATGGAATCAGACTCTACTCAAAAAACCCAGAAAAACCCAGAAATATTTTTGAAATGGCCGACCCCCAAAAATCACCCCCTTGGGGTTCTATGTAGTTCCTCAAAGACGCTGATGAAACTGCTGCTGAAAAGTTGATGAAACTGCTGCTGAAATGCTGATGAATCTACTACTTGAATGCCAATGGAAATGCCTTGCCCGAGCAGGCACTTGAAGTCCCCTAGGGCTAAGGGTGAGATCTTTGAACGGAGATACTCAATGCACTAAACAATGCTGCAGACTAGCTAAATAGCGAGCGTGCTCTAAGTCGAAATGACTATCACAAATGCTCATAACCAGAATGATCCCAAATGAGGGGGTTCCTCTCTATTTTATAGCCTCTGCCTCTTACAATCCCTAGGCTCACATTCTCTTGCGTGATCCCCTTGCCATGTGTTCCTTCACTCTTGCGCAGTCCCTCCATGTGTCTGTGTGGGCCCCATTTCTGTGTCCCCCTTTGGCCCCCTTGGTTCCCCCTTAAGTCACAACATTGTGCTACCTAGGAAGTGACTTTTTATTCTAAAGTGAGTTATGTTCCCCCTTCCTCACTTTTTATTTACAAATAACTATAGAAGGCAAAAATTGAACAAAATCGAATACTCCAATTAGCCATAGCTAATTAGGAATATTACATTCTATTAGCACTATAGAAGGGTATTTTTGCTTATAATTTTTACAAAATGCTGCATAGAAATACTTAAGAAAGCATAGACTAGCAACTGGCAATGCTTCATACCATGATATTGCGTTGTCCTCTAAGGTTGCCATAAACATCTTCATTAAGCAATCCTCATGCAAAACTCAACTCCAACGACATAAATGTATGTGAAACTTAATTAAATGAAGAGCAACATCTTCTCTTTTGTCTTTAAATATTGGGAGATAAGTTAACCAATCAACACGAGGCATAAGATTTAGAAATCTAATAATATGAGACCTATCCATAGGAGCACACATGGTATTTTTTCTTGCAATTGAACCCATGTTGAAAACATTTAAGTCACCTAGGACTTCTTGAAACTACTGATCTTTGAATAGTGGAATCACCATGAAAGTTTGATCTTCTGGATCCTTTGAAATTGGAGTCGCTAAGTGAAATATGTACAACCTTTTGATGTCCAACTATTGTTCACTATCAACAATTAGATTTGATCCTTGTCATTCACACCCAGGGAAAATGTGACCTCTCACTCCCTGACAACAATGCCAATATGTTAGCACCTTGTAATTAATCTCTAGGCTGAAAAAAGCATAATAGGGGTAACCAAAAACCTCTTTTAGGCTAAGGTCTATCCCCCCTAATCTTGGAGAGGGATCTCTCGCTATGTTTTGCTATCAATCAACTAGGTGACTGATAGGATCTAGGTTTTAGGCTAGTCATATTGATCAAAGGGTAGCTTTAAGTTTGATTTATTGAAGGTGGGTGCAGAGGGAAGAATTACTTGAGACCAGAGCACTATTACAAATCTGAATGAATAAGGGATATGGTGCAATCCACATAGGGGGAAGGTAAGAAAACGTATTGGTAATTGATCAAATTTGTTATAGTGGTAGGATGAGTGAAATAAAAACATAATGATAAATTGAGCATCCAAACAAGGATGAATTCAACTTGCCATGGATAAAATGATAAACATATAATGATCAACTGAATTTATCAGAGCAACTCATGAATTCTGAAAATTATTTTCGAACTGAACATGAATAATTTTATAGTATGGATTTAAAAACTAGAATCAGATCTAAAAGTAATATATATCACATGACAAGAGAAACAACATACCAATGAACCAAACACATGTATTATTGTCCAAATTTTCACCTACCTTCTTCAATTCATTCAGGAAAAGATACAATACTTCCAGAAAAATGTAGTCTAGCCTCTAACGCTCCAACCCATAACTATTTTCCATGTCTTTACGTTATTATATATAATGAGGAATCCGAATTACCACTCTAGGTGATCGAATTCACTCCATAGAAATCAAATGAGCTAGATACAATGCATCTTTACTTTCTATGAAAAAATAGGAACCACTATATCAAGGCTAATACAATTTAGAAACATCAACCATTCATTTTCTTTTTCCAGTTTATATGATCCTACAGGGAAATAATTGTCCAATTTTGAATGTAACACCGTGTTTTTTGGGCTAAGAAAATTAGTATTACTATCTGCAATGTCCTCTTCTTGTCCTTCTTGTCCCACAACAACTAATATTGCATTGAATTTTTTTTCTACAAACGATTCTGACAAGAACACACTAGCTTCCAAATCTCTTTGCTGGGATACCTCAAATGATTCACTTAGCTCAATATCATTTAATGGTGGAATAATATTGAGGGAATTGTTAATTCTTTGATTTCCCACCTTAAAATATTTTTGAAAATTTTGTAGAAACGTCAAAGGAATAAGATCAACTTTTAAATGACAAGTTGTGCCATAAATCTGGGATGATCCATCATCATGTGGCCACCACATTCCCATACTTGCATTGCATCTCCCTGCATTAATAAATGCTTCATGGATGCTCCAAACAATGATGACATATATTTCTTCTAGAATACCCACAAAAATCTCTCCCATGTGATTGCAACCTTGACGCATGCTACATCCCGCAACATGCTTCCCCATGCCCTCTCTCAAATGTCTTGCAGGATCTTGCCATAACTGTCATTTGCATGAAACAACTATTTGAAGAATTATCTACATGAGTAAAGAAGTGTTGTACAATTTTCCTCCAAGAGTGAAGTATTTATCAAACCTCTTTCATATATATCTTTGCTGCAACCTTTTCGAGCATCCCTTGTTATTTAGAAATTTGAATTGGAGCGTTCCCACGATTTACACCTTGGACATATGGCCTTGGGAAAGTGCATGCTTTGTTTTCTGTGATGACATTTTCAAGCTAGATATTGTGAATGATTGTTGTTCAGTAAAAGGCTCAATTTGTGGAGTAAGAATCTTCAGAAGCTCTGATGGTTGAAAACCTCCCATCTGTTGTACTTCTGAGATGATAATGGTCAATTGATCATGCCAGAGCATCTAAGATATTTGTTTTGGGGGTTTTGGTTTTGGTTTTTATGGAGGACCAATACATAGAACAAACTCTTAGAATGATGTATTGACTCTCTTAGATAATACAAATATATAATCAAGGGGCTGATTTTTAACTTCACACAGTGATTTGAATTTATAAGGTGTGTAGAAAGAATAGTAAAGAGGTATGATAAATTTAGATTTCAGACAGAAAATAAATTATCATAAGGGGGAAACCTTTGTCTAATGTTCAAAAGTTAAGCAAACTATGCTTAAGATTACATAAAATGCTAACAATTTTATGATTTAGAGGGAGCTTTTCAGATAGCCAGTCCAATATCTCAGTCTCTTTATGATAATAACTTCAGAAAGGAATTTTAAGAATATATGTAACACATTTATTCTCACCTGATATCTCTGTAAAACTTAAACATATGCAGAATAAACATAAAGAATGAAACACATGAAAAAATTACAAAAGAAAATGAAACTGTATGAGACCAAATTCAGAATCCTTTGCTTTATTATCAGTGATCTAGAAACAACTTGTATATCAACGCTTTTACAAATTTTCTTATGAAAGGTACCACCTTTAATAATTGATAGAAGAGAGTTATTTATACAAGTTTTAAACAAAATATACTAAACTGATTACAAGATATCTTGAAAGAAGATAGGAAAAGAAAAAGTGTTGCATTATGTGTCCGTATTAGACAAGAAGTTGTTGATGACCGCTCCTTCAAAATCTGTTGTTGTTGTCTTCTTGTTGGAATGAAAAGTTAATCAATTGTTTCACACAATTGATCCCACCTTTTCTCACTAGGTATCTCGAGATTTACCATCCTTCTAAGTATCTCATCAACTTCGGTATATCTCTCAAAATTGGGTTTGGTGAGAAAAAGATGACCAATTTCATATTTAATGGAGAGGTCTAAGCTTAAAGCTTCTAAAAACTCCTTTCCAGTAATCTGCCTTTTTATCCCTGCAAATTGATTGCTGTCTGCTTCAATGGTATAAATCCTTTCATAGTAATCCTCCGATTTTACTAGTTGATCACTAGATGACACTATCTCTGGTAAACCTTTCTTATGTAATATACTGAATTTAGAGTGAAACCTCCTGACTGTTGTGTTCAAAGCATCACACTTTGTTTTTAGCTGAGTTAACTGATTCTTATTCACTAGGACTTTCTTAATTTCCAAAATAGTATCTGTCCTATCTGGAATGTTCATCTTTTGTAATTGCTTCCTAGTTTTAGACTTTAGTACCCTGATCATTCTTGATGGTTCTTTAGGTTTTGTGCCCAATGATGCCTTCTTGGTCTCTATCTCTGCTCTGCATTTAACAATTATTTCTTGCTGCTAAAAAATGATTTGTATGGATGGCCATACTTCTGTGATAGAGTGGCTAATATCTAACCAGATGTCTTCTTTGGCTTGGGCCAAAGTGTCTGCCATTAGAGTCTTGATTTCTAACTGTTTAACCTTGAGCTCTAACCTATTTGACTTTTTCATTTCTTCTACATACAAGGTATCATTTTTTACCTTTCGTGACTCCAGGGCTTGGAAATTTTGGAGTAACTTCTTATTTTGTTGTTTTTGTGCTTGTAGCTCCTGCGATAACCTTGTTGTTTCACCTGTTGCTGAAGACGAAGCAATGTCAGTAGGAGATGAGCTTAAATCTGCACCTATCATTAGAATTGTTGTCATTGAGGTCACAACAAGCTGTGCTGTATCTTTTTCCTTGAGTAGTTGTTCTATTTGCTCCTCCATTTTATTGATCTGTATGTTTTTCTCATTAATGAGCTTTAACATCTCCTCCTTGTGTTGTTCATTTTATGCCATTTCTTTATTCTGTGGATCCTCAGTTGAAGGTAGATTCAACCATTTCTTCAAGGCTGTAATCTCGACATTCTTCTTTTGCAGTATTTTTTTAATTGCTTTACAGTCCTGGGGATCATATCCAGTCTTGATAATGATATCTTCTAAAGATTTTAATTTGTTATCTTTAGACAAGGATGACAACTTTTCAATCTTAAGATGTGACTGTACATTGGACAAAGCAATTCTGATCTTGGAAAGAGACATGGCAATTGTCGTCATTGTTGAAAATAACATCTCACCTGATTGCTTATGCAAATCAATTTGATCAATGGGATGTATCTGGTTCACATCAAATGAGAAGATGGTCTTCTTATAGTCTGCCGTGGATTTAGGAAATGGAATATGAGCCTGTAAAAATGCCATTTGCATCCTTCCTCTTTCACTGTCGAAGGCAAAGAGAAGTCTATGCTAAGAAGTGGATGTCTATTTCCAAAACTGACTGTAAACTTGAGATTTAAGACTTTCATTCTTTTTCTTGATTTAAAAATATGTTGAGAAGATATTAGTATCTCCTGTTGAGCTGGTCTAAGTTGACTGGATAATCTCCATAGGTTCAATTGAAGGATTTGAAGAAGTAGAGGGAGGCTTGGAATCAATGGTCCCTACTGATGAAACATCTTCCAATTCTCCAAGATCAATTATCTCTGGTGGCTTGCTTCCTAATGACATTGACAACCCAATTTTCACCTTATTTTGTAAGATATAATAATCTTTACCTGGTTCTGTAGCTGACTGAGTTTCCTCTCTAGCTCTTTTATGCTGAGTAATCTATGTAGCTGGAGTCTTTGTTTGAGGAGTTGATATAATATGTTCATTAGTTTCTGCGAGAGTACCTTCAGACCATTGCTCTTGGTTCATGAACTTCTCCAATTCTGGCCTGGGAGTATGGTTTTAGGGTGTTTCCTTCAACTGCACTCTGAGAGCTGAAATAATCCCAAAAGGATCATAGGATCATAAGACCAAATGAAGCTTGGCTAGAGGTTCATGTTCTTTAGCAATATATCTGCTTCTATACCTATAGACCTAGTGTTATAGATGAAACTCCCTACTTTGGCTTTGAGTTTAAACTGTGATTTCTTCTTGCCTAAGACAAAATGGACTTCATCCATATTTATCATTTGCTAGATGTATTCTAGTGAGAATATTCTAAATGGCACATACTTAGGCAGTTTGTATGGAGCCAACTCATTGCCATAGATCCTAATCTCAGTGTAATTTTGGTATAGGCACCAGTCACCAGTCTTGGTTTGCTCTAATAGGTGCAATGTCTTTTTAATTTATTCTCCAATTCTGGGCTCTGTCTGATTGTTGAGTAATAGGAGAACTGGATGTATGAAGGAATCAATGAACTGGGAGAATGTAAAATTTAATGGTCCTGCTCTTACTAGCTCTGTCCAGTGAATCACTGATTGATTCACTCCCTGATCATCTTGTTTGTTCAGCTGAATAAGCAATAGATCTCCCTATCGAAACAAAATTAAATGATTTATAACTGAACCATACCTAAAAACTCCTTGTGTGGTCAAATTCATAAACTGTTCATGTATGTTATCAGCCAGAAAGTGGCTATAATTATACATGAAGTTAGGTTGATATTCTTTGTTAAAAATAGAAAATAATCCAAGGATGGATTCATCAACACATTTTCATAACCTGGGAGATATGATAACAAAGAGTTAGTGTGCCTAGTAGCTTAAGGGAACATGGAAGATGAATATGGAGGATTTCTCTTAGGTAATTCGACATCTTCTGGTAGGAAAAGTTCAAATATAAGAGCTCTCTATGGGAAGGTGACTTTATTGTAGAGGTCCATGAGAGCTGCAGGTGAGAAATGGCTAAGGGAATCATATGGAGGTATCATTAGCATCTGTTTTATGATTTGAGCAGTGATGGTAATCAAGATTTTTCCATCCTGAGTCATTACTATTCTTTGCACAGGGTCATACCTGGCTTGACACCAAGAGATTAGATCAGGGAATTGATGGGTCTTAGGAAAAGAAAATAATGGCAGAAGTGTCTCCCAGAAGCGAATGGAATCCTCCTTATTGGTATACTTTAGTTTTAACCATGAATGTAATTCATAAAAATCAAATTCATATTCACAATCATTGATCTTGAAAAGGGAGTCTACAAGTGGCATATGATCCAGATCAAGGGAGACTGTGGAGGGATTCCCTTCTTCGACAATCTTCTATATCTTTGCTTTACGAGCCATCACTACTGTAGGGGAAATTCAGAAATTGTTTTAATCTAAATTTGATGACAGTGGCGAAAATACACAGAGCGACAAATGGTGCTTTTGGTTTATGGATGGAAGCGAAAAGTGGCAAAGATTGGATCCATGGAGGATTTATAGGTTCAATTGGGCTCAATTGACTGTTTAGATCTAGCCGCAGGCATTCAATTTGTAGGGGAAATGCAAATTAATGCTTAACAGATAATCAGGCACAAAAACGACTTTGGGGTGTATGGGCAACGATATTATAATGTGGTAGGCGGTGAATGGGTAAGTGATCCAAAATGGATCCAAAATACCCTCTAACTCTTCAAAAATAAAAAAATATCACATAAGAGTAAACCTTTAAAAAATGTAGATTACACTATCAGGAGAGGAAAACATAGAGAAAACAAGAAAATAGAGCCTATCGGAGGTCAAAGGAACAATGCACAGGAGTTGTTGGATTTGGCCGATCAACGGTCCAGATCTGATTGGCATATCGCAATCGGCGATGGTAGGCGGAGTCTATCGGAGGTAGCTTTATGGGAAGCGATGCGATTAAACGAGAGCTATTGATCTATGCACACAGATCAATGGTTCAGATTCAACTGCGCTATTGCATCGCTAATATATACATATACATATACATATACATATACATATACATATACATATACATATACATATACATATACATATACATATACATATACATATACATATTTATTATTTTATATTATTACTTTTTATAAAAGGATTTAACCGCGACCGAAGGATCACATATCGATTGTGATATTCATCGGAGCTATGCAAAGGAGTGAGCAATAACATCGACTAGATTTGAACTCAAAAGTTCTGGTTGAATTTGATAATATTTCAAGTCCCGAAAAAGGGTTTTTTCCTATGTATTTCTCATTTTCGTTAATTACGAATAACCAAAGAATGCGAATAGTATAAATGGACTCGAAGGTTTTATGCATTCATATATATATATTATATATTTTTGAGTTTCGTAATGAGCAATATTTCAGGTGGGCCTTAGGCGGTAAGTGGTATTGGACGGGCTCCGCCCGATCCCATCCATTGGACGACACGTGGCTTGAGAAAACTGCCTTTTCGGGTGGGTAATCTTCGTACGCCTTAGTCGCCCAAAATGAATCTCAACCATTGGATCAAGATCATGCAAATAAATGGTGGATATGTGATAGTGATATAAAGGTGGACCCGATGGAGTTATAAGGTGAAATTGATAATATATTCAGGTCTGATAAACGACAGTTTGGCGGATTTTCATGTGTTTTAGTGTATTTCTCTGTGTAAATAGACAAGGACCATTTTTCGGATTTCAAAGGCGCGATGGTCCCTTCTGTTACAGAACAGGTGGCCACCGTCCTTGAAGGCGTTTAGCAATGATTGCTAATGCTCAAAGCGAGATTTGAGCGGATAGAGGCCGGGAGCTAGAGAGCCCAGAAGAGGAAATGAATAGACAACGCCAATTGGCTTAAAAGCCACATAATGACAGAGACAGAGGCAATTAGTGCTGAGACAGAGAGAAGACAAAGACAGTAAATGAGAGGGAGAGTTTGTGTACTCAGTAAGACTTGAGGGATTCAAGCAAATCCCTATTATTTGTTCTTGTTGTGTTAAGACTCAATTTGAGCTCACATTTTGTAAAACTCTGCTCTTGAAGACATAATAGAGAGGTCACCACTAAAGGCTAGAACAAGAGATGTAGCCCAGGAGTTTTGGGTGAACTTGATATTAAACTTACTGTGTTATGTGTGTTTGTCTATTATGTTTCTTTAATTGCTTCACTTTCTATATTATTCACAATCTTATCGATCCGTTGCACTAAGTAATATAGGAAAATCCATGCACATGAGTTTGTAATACCTTAACATTAGTCTAAGATCTCATTTTCAGATCAAGTGGTATCAGAGCTTTAGGTTTGCTAAGGTTAGACAAGCTTGTGCTGGATCTATTTTTTGAATGCTAACTAGGTCAAAGCTCAAACATAGAAAATGAGAACTTGTTGAGGCTAATCCAGAAATTGGAAGAGTCTATCCCAGGAGGAGAATGGTAGAACAAACCCCATTGGAATCAGAACCTTAGTTCATGGATATTTTCATGACCATGAGAGCCATGGTGGAAGAGATGTATCGAGAATTTGAGAAAGGCAGAGGTGAAAGCACTTTAGCATCTCAAACAGAAAAAGGAGCAGATGAACCTCTTCTAAATGGCCATCCATAAGTAAAAGGAAAAGGAGAGAGGCCTTCTCCACCATCTACTCCATCACCACCATCCTCATCATCTTCTTCACATAAAACTAGCCCTGAAAAGAAAAACAAGAAAACTGCTGTGATTAAATTAGATGTGAAATTTGATTTGCCAATTTATGATGGTGAATTAAATGCAGAAAAACTAGATAGCTGGATTAGATAGATTGATGTATATTGCAGGGTGAAAAACATTAATTCAGAAAGGAGAAAGATTCAGCTGGCTAGCCTTCGCCTTGGATAAACTACCCTAGTGTGGTGGGAAGGAAAGACACAAGCTAATCTGAAGAGACATGGTAAAATTCTTTCTGCCTAGAATGAATTTGTTTCAGCTATTAAAAAACAATTCTATCCACTAGCTTATATGCAACAAGCAATGATGAGTTGGCAAACTCTTTGACAATTAAAGGTCCAAAGTGTACAAAGCTATACCCAGGAATTTAGAAAAAGAGTTTTAAGGCTAGGCATATCTCTAAACTCACCTAAAACTTTGTTGAATTATATAGGTGGTCTACATAGCTATTTGAGGGACACCATTCTCATGTTTAACCCCACTAGCCTAGATGATGTATCAGTTCAGGCTAGACGTCTAGAGGCTAGAGGCAAGAATGTGAACCTAGAGATTGGGGGATCATCAAAACCCTTTGCAAGCAAGAATAAGGAAAAAAAGAAGCAAAAATGGAAGGAGAGGAAGGCGAACGCTGTACAGAAAGACAAACCTTCATGCACTCACTACAAGAAGGATGGACACGAAGATGAACACTACTGGTCTTTGCATCCAAAGTTGAAACCTAAGAAGTTTGGTGGCAAGAAGAAGAAGACTGTTGCTACTATTCAGAAAGACTTGGGGTCAGACTCATACCCCGGGACAGGACTATTGCGGTAGTGAATGACGGCACCCATGTGCAACGCAGTGGTTGCCACTAGACGGAGGAGGACCACATCACTGGCCCAGAGGAGAAGGAAGGTAAAACACATTCAATGGATACCCGCCGAGAGAAAGAAGGAGAGGTCCCACATTACCCCTCATGAATCTGACCTCTACCGGGGAAATAGTGGAATAGCAATGAGGAAGCG
>APFE031112160.1:3677-26304 GCA_000404065.3 Pinus taeda | reverse complement strand
AAGGCTTCCATCCATTTTTCATTGACTCATTTGAAGATTATTTGGAAGTTTTTCCTTCAAGGAAAATTGTCAATAATTTAACATTTGTACATAATACTAACAATTCTTTTCAAGCCTTTGAATTTGAAAACTCATATCCACAATTCGGCCTGTTATCTCTTCCCTTGAACATTTCCCCATCCTTAATGGAAATCCATCCAGATTTTTGCGATCCAATTGGTATCGAATTGGAAAGGAAATTTCATGAGAAAGAGATTTTAATTATGTTGCTAACAATAATTGTAAATTTTGATTTCAGATTTAATTGCCTTAGTTTAGTTAGATTTTTATTCTTATTACTAACATTTGAATTGTACATAAACGCGGGAATAAAAATGAGAGAATGGTTACACTGGAAATATGACTATACCTAGTCATTTTCATGTATATGGTTAGAATAGGAGTAGAATTAACTTAGTTAGCTTGTTTTATGTAATTAATTTATTTGCATTAGTTCTGTAGATTAAAAAATAAAACAAAGCAATCAGCCTTCTCATACATGTTCAGTGGAAACATTTTTCCTTATCAGGAAATTTTAATTCTTGCTTTCCTTTTTGAAATTCCTTATAGCGATATCTCTGCTCTGCCCATTTTGAATAATGTCTCAATTAAATTCAATTAAAATTGCACTCGGTATCAATTGCCTCAAAGCCACTTTTCTTCATTTCGAGATTTCCTTCTAAGATTTTCTTTTGAAATTTCTATGATAAGAATTTGAAGATATAAAAGCTTCATGATCCTATTATCCTATGAGATGTATGATTGACTATGATAAGCCTAATTCTAATTCAATCATTATTAGTCAGTCTAACCTGTCACGGTAATCATATGAAGTTCATATTATATTCCTCGGAATTCGCCAAAAGCTGATCTTAAGGATGCCCATTTTGCCAAGTGCACACATAAAAATCTGTTTTGATATTTTTTCTATAATTAAGTGACTTAATCTCATTCTAATCTTTAGTTTATTATTTGATGCTGTAAAATGCATCATGTTTATTTACTAAAGGCATTATTAAAAAGTCACTATAACAATTCAGATTTTTCTCAAGATTAATTCGGAATGAGCAAAGATAATAAATTGTTTCACTTCGAAAAGGAAGCATAGTTTCATATTTATTTCTGGTGAATTTTATATTCCATGAACATGAATGATTGATTTCATTTAGGCTGATTGCACACTTAGGTTTAAAATAAATGATGAGATGATTTTGAACAAAGTCAAAATTTTTTAAATCAAAGGAAGGATTTGAAGATTCATAAGGTAAAATTTGCAGACAATTTCCTTTCAGGTATGTATTTGCAAGCTCGTTCTCATCTCTTATTAGTTTTTCTTTTCCTTAGTTTATTTTTATTTATGTTCTGTTTTTATTTGCAGATTTTTATTTCTTTTCAAAACTTGAAGTAAGCAGCGAACTCATTTCAAATTTGCAAACAGGTTCAGGGGAATTCAATTCTGATTTATTAGAATTCAAGCATTTTTGTAGCTTTTCTTTCATTCATTAAGAGAACCCAATTGAAATTTCGAGAAATATCATAAGACCGTTCGCATCATAAGATCTCATCGAAAGTAGTTTTAATATTTCTTTTGATAAATTGTTCATTAAAGACCTCCGATGTATTATCATACTCATATGCCATATTGCATTTCGCATATCCGAGCTTTCCAAGTGAAGAATATTTCCATGAATATAAATCGCCGATCTCCGATAATCGACTTTACCGATATTGCAATGACCACATAATTCTGGACCCGATATGAAACTCAAATCAAAGTCATAAAATTATCGCGTCCGTTTACTCGCATTAATGGTAAGAGCATAACTTTTTAAGGGCCGATGTCTCGGATCCGATATATTATCAAATTTTCAACATAAAATTATCGGGTCCACTTCTCATCGCATGTCGGCATATCGAGAATGGTTACATCATGTGCTCAAGATTGCCGATTGCGCCGATTGCCGATCACCAATTAGCTACCATATTCATCGCACATCGGCATCGCGGGAATCATATTGTGTGACATCGGGTGATTAATTTTGCCGATCGCCGATTTACGTCATCCATCGCATCGCCGATATCGCAATCGCTTCCTTGCAATTTTTATTTATGGCCGATATCTCGGATCCGATATGTTATTAAATCCCATCATAAAAAGTTATCGGGTCCGCTCTTCATCGCATATCGGCATTGCAAATACACTGTGTTACATCGGGTACTCAAAGTTTGTCGATTGCCGATTAGCTACGTCATCCATCGCATCGCCGATAGTGCAATTATTTCATCACATTTATTATGCTCACATCACTTCTCTGAAACTACAATGTGCATTTTGCGATGTGGGAAGCACGATGCAATCAATTCTCTGATCCCCGATATAATATTTCTTTAATGATGCGATTGCTTCATTTCATTGCACATGTTCTTATCAGCAATTTGCCATTGCAATCTCCCATGCGATAGCTTCCAATGCATACCTTTGAGCCATTAACATTTAATCGATATATGGCATAGCAATAAAGGTGAAGTTCTGCATATTAAATTTGAAGCATGATAAACATGTTATGTGAATCATCCGATACGACAATATGTTATTTTAAAAGCGAGCTGGGGTAACCACTACGGTAAGAAAGCAGTTAATGACCAATTTGCAGCATATTCAAAATTATTTCAATTTCTCATACATTTTAGTTTAAATATATAATTCCATAATTAAAAATGGAATTCAAGACCTCTCTATCTTCATATTTAAATTTTATTATCTTGGATTTGGTCTTGATTCTGAACAATTTATCAAATTATGGAATTTATACGAAACTTGTGATATTTTGAGAAACAATCATTGCTGCAAATTGTCATTCTCATTTTTGATGTATTTGCTTTAATTTCAACTCCCTTGAACGCAAGGCATTTCATTTTTACGTTTTACTGCTTACCTTAGTTTAAATAAAACAAATAATGATTTGGGTTACAAGATTTGGGTTAAGTGTGACTTCTTCATGTTTTTCATGTTAATTAAAATAAGAAGTCAGTTAGTTTGGAGAAATTGACACCTTTCAGGTAAGATTAAAAGCAATGATCCAATGGTAAAATTCATGTGCCCACTTTCATTAATTTTCATTTCTTCATTCTAGTTTTATTTTTGTTTTTAAAATTACGCTGATATAAAACTCTGTTTTGCAGCTCTCCATGAAATCCTTCAATCTTCGACCAAATCAGATTTTCAAGGTCTATATTCTTCTTTTGGCTTAATTCCAAGAAGCAGCGATAATCTTCATCGAAAAAGCTACACCAGGAAGTTTCTGAACCTTTAATCTGTTTCTTTAAGCATTCCTTTTTAGATTAAGATGATGCTTAGAAATAAGAAGATTCATATCAGACAGAAAGTATTCATTGTGGCTAAATTTTAATCATCCCTGCTATTCAAAAAAAAAAAAAAAGCCTAAAGCATTTACAACCCTGCAAGGTATGATTTTTCTAAATACTCGACATAAGAAGAAATGGTTACACGATTATTTTCTTTTTCCTCATATTGTTGAGACATTGGTATCAACATTCTTGTTTGAGTTTATCTTGCAAGACTTGGATTTTCCTTTCCATTTTTATAGATTTCTTTGTTTTTATTTTTGTTCACTGATTTCTTTTCTCATTGTAGTATAAGAATTCTTTTCCTTCAGATTTCAGCTTTGATTTTGGTGACTTTGCCGTGATTTATATGGAAGGCCTTTTTGTTACCTAACAATGGTCGGGATACATGGAGAAAAATTGTTAATAGTCACCTATCAACTTTTTCTTAAATCTCTTAGTAAAGTTTGATTCTCTTATCATTAAAGTAGGCATACTTAAGGAAGAGATTACCAATCAAGAGAAGTTGGCAAAGTATCATAAAATCTGAAAATTTCTTTTTCATCAAACTGTAATCATTTTGAGATTTCAAAATTTTATTAGGATCTTTCAGAGTTCTATTATCAGTCAAGAAAAGTTATTTATAACCAAGTAAAGACACTTTACAGCAAAGCACCTTTAACTCTGAAATTGTCATTCTTAACTCTTAAGGAGTCAATGATTCTCCCTGTTTCAAAGAGTCTTATTTTTCTAGAGTATAATCTAGAAATATATTTAAACTTAAATGATAAGAGGTCTCATCATGAGCCTGCTTACCATGATCATAGGGGAAAAATAGGCTGACATTACCAACACTGCTAAACAAACCAGGGTAATGGCTTATGATTGCAAACAATTATAAGACAAGAGGTCTCATCACGAGCCAACTTGTTTAGTCCGATAATAACCAATGAATGGCATTGTCAACTATCTGGCCACCAAACCAGGACAATGGTTTTTAAGAAAAATAAAAATAAAAATTCAAAGAAAATAAACATATATAAATGGATTTATCTCTAGATCAATAATTCTTAAAGAGATGGGATTCTGAATCATTGATGATTAAAAGGTAACCCTGTCGAGACTAATAGATGTTTGCTGGCAGCAGTGGCTCTACCTATGACAAATGAGTATATTTTCAAGCTAACGCTGTAAAGTGACCCCTGCTTTATCTCTACAACTAATTAAACACTGATATAAAGTTTTGAAATATTTTAATGTATGAGGAATTTTAAGAAAAATTACAATTTAGATGATTCTTGCTTTTATTCAGACTAATGAACTTAGTCAAGCATTTCAAGCATAATTTTATCTTCTTTAATTATTTTTACTTTAATTTTAGGAAAATCTCATTCATATCAAAGAGAGATAACTGGTTCTTCTCTCGTGTGTCACCATTGTTGTGGTGAAAACACAACCCCCCCATTATTTACTTGTTCAAACTCAAATAATGGGGACCCTTTCTATAAACATTTTTGGCTAAACACCTTTTTGGATTTTTATTTAGTTGATCGCGCTATGCTTTTGTTAATTTTTCATTTTCTTTGGATTCTTGTTTTGATTTCTTTGTTAGAATCGATTTTTTATAAGCTTCCCATCGACGCTTGTTTCGCCTCATTTGGTCAACTGATTTGAAAATGGCACTTCTTTGAAGTCTCATTATTTATGTAACCTGGGTAAAAAATGCTTAAAATGTACAATATTACATTTTGTAAATAAATTAGTTCAATAATACATTCATTTCAAATATTAACCCATAGCAATTTTTTTACTAACTTTTTTTCATTTTTAGTTATGCGGCCAAATCATTAATTATCAGAATTAAGAAATTTACTCCAATTTCCAAATCAATTATTAATCTCGAAAACCCATAACATTCAAGTGGCCGTAGTTTTCCAATTAATATTTCACAACTTAACTAAATTTCACTAGAATAAAACCAGAAAAGAAAATAATATTAAATATTAATTAAATTAAATTAAATTAATATATAATTAATTCAATTAATTAAAATTTAATATATAAAAAAATAATATATAAAATATAATAAAAATAAAAATAAAATAATTTTCATCGCATCGGGGGATTGGGTCGGAAGTTTTATTGAACATATTTTAAAAATCCCGATACACACCATACCCCCGATCACCGATAAACATAAGCATTCAATGCATCGCATCGGGAGTTTCATATTTCGCAAGTTTAAAACCCCCGATATCCCCTCATACCTCGATGTCGATATCGGATCGGGGATTTTAGATTGTGCCTAACTTTAAAAAACCCCGATACCATCTCCCGATCGAATTTGCATGATACGAAGGGCATATCCCTGATCGCTGAAGTTTTAAAAACCCGAAAACCATATCCCTGATCGCCGAAATTTGAAAAAAAAGCCCGAAAGACATATGGGCATGATGCATTAATTCAAGTTTTATTAAAAGCTTGGTATTTATTTCAAGTTTTGATCATACGTATGAGTAAAGTGAAAAAAGGTAAGTAAAGTGAGGGAGTGGTAGGATAAGTTAATTAATATTAAAACAAATATTTAATATCTAAAATAATAATTTTAAATTAATTAATATATAAAATTTAATTAATTTAATTAAATTAAAATTTCATTATTATTAATTATTAAATGGATTAATTTGTTAATTAGTTTATAAATAGTTAATATTTTAGTTAATTAGATATCAATTAATAAATAGATTAATATTAATTAACAATTAGTTTATAATTAGCAATCAAATTAGAATTAATTAGAGACTAATTGAGCATTAGTTTTTAATTACAATATTTTTAGTCCAGCAACAAAATTTCCAGATTCATGACAGATTTGATCCATCAACTTTGGAGGCTTATAGATTGAGTTATACTTGGCCAAATAAGGCTCAGGACAGCTCATTGGAAAGATAAAATCAAGGAGAATATTTCTGAGGAGGTTTCACTAACAGATTTAATCATTTATTGGGTCAAAAATCAGGCAGAAGATCAAGCTCCTAATTTTGAAAACAAAATCAATTTTCTGAGATATTTTCTTCACTTTCATTTGTCCAAAACCTCTTCTAATTGCAGATCCATTGGTTAATAATATCTTTAGCCAATTAAACCACCCCAAACATCAATAGAGAGCTTATATTTTATTTTCAATTATTTATTTAAATAGAATTTGATTGGATTCAATTTAATTACCAGAAACGATATTTTGATTGCATCTTAATTTATTTTGATTTTTTTTTGCAGGAAAGCAGTGGAAGAAATATGGAGAAAAGGATCTCAATCAATGAGAATGCTCCACCAATTGAAGATCAGAATTTTGAGCAAGTAAAATTGGATTTAGTATATTTCTCTTCAAAACTCTCCTCTCCAAAATTCCTTTACAAATATTATAAATAATAGATTGCAGAATGTAATAGGGGGCTGCTCTCCTCGGAAATTCTAGACTTCTAAAAGCACTACTGTAATAGGAATTTAGAGTTGTAGGAGAGAGGAGAGAAAATCTCAGATCTGGGGATTATTGAGGATTTTTCTTTGTATCTTGAATTATGTATGAGGGGTAGAGTTTGCACTATTGTGGCTCTAATTTTGAAGACAGAAGTTCAAGCAATGTAAAGGAGTGTTGAAGACCAAGATCAAAGAAATGGATGCAATAAATTTGTATTTTTAATACTACTGTTTCAAATATCAGTTTCATTTTTATGGTAATATGAATGTCTCATTTTATTCATGTTTGTGCACTATTGTCAACATGGGTAATTTGTCTCAATATTGTTATTAAGTATCTCTGTTCTTATGAATTAAAATCTGATTTCTGAGTAACTATTTACTTAGAAATTTGTCTTATAAAACTGATTTATTGAATGGTAATGTGTTGTGAACTATTTCCACATATCATTATTCATTTATTGGATTTATTGATTTGATAATCAATCTGATTTTTGTGAAATACTTCCTGGAATGTTATTGGTTTTTTATTTCAAGTTTTAAGGTCTTAATAGAATGTGTTTTGGTAACCATAATATCAGTTAATTAAACTACTTCATTAACTTGATATTCATTATAAGCAAGACATATTTAAATCCCAATACTTTAATTATCTTGCTCTTAGTTGGGTTAGATCTATATCTGCCTAATTATGATAGGATTTATATTAGTTTCTTTTGCTTGTATTGTAGAATAAGCTTGCATTTAGAGTAAATTATACATTCTTTTAAGTCCTCTCCTCAAAGAGGCAAAATTTTAGTTGTGGCTTGGCTGAACCCAAATAAGCTTAAGGGTCATTCTCTCGCCTGATCAGCAAGAAGAAGTGATATGATATCCCTATCTATTGGTAGTTAAAGATACATTATAAACCAATAGCAATAGGGAGAAGGTAACTGGACCTAGTTAAACCAGTCGGAGCCACCACTTCAAACGGAAAAGGAGCTTCTTTAAGGTCCAGACCGGGTGGTTATCCCCAATGTTGTTGCAGCAATTTTCGAGGCATCAACATAGTATTATAGAAGAGGCATGGATAGGTAAAATGGTGAACTACTCATTTGAAAGACTTTCAGTTGTGAAGCTTTTGTCCACATCAATAAAGAAAATAGAACAAAGCATGAGGAAGAATAAAATAAATGTACCTTTATTCAATATGGTGTAAATAATTTTGGTTATTTCTTATATGATTATGAAAATCACAAAATCATTAGGAGAAAATATGTCATATTAAATGAAAAGATCTTGTATAAGGATTAGATGCGGGGAAAGAAATAGGAAAATGAAAACAAGGAATACACAGTGCTTGATGAGATCACAGAAAAAGTAAAGGCGTCTAAAAATCATAATGATCAGCAGCCACAACAAAAATAACAACCATAACAACAACATGCACCTCAAACACCTAAAAGTGGTGTTAGAAGATCTATCAGGATAAGTAGACCCCTTGAATGATACTCTCACTCATTATATTATGTATTGTTAACTAATTTTGGTGAACTAGAAAGATATGAAGAAGCAATGTAGGTGGAAACCAAGAAGAAGTGGGATCAAACCATGGAAGAAGAAATGGACTCCTTGATGCATATGCGGACTTGGGACAGTCAAGTTTCCTGTAGGTTAAAAAACATTGCAGAATAAATGGGTTTACAGGTTGAAGGAAGAAGATGGAGGTAAACGGAGGCATAAGGCTAGACTTGTCGTGAAGGGGTTTTAATAAAAGAAAGATATAGATTTGATGATTTTTTTTTCTATTGTTAAGATGACTTCAATCAAAACTATTTTAAGTCTATTGGCAACATTATATTTTCATCTTAAGCAGTTAGATGTAAACACAACTTTTCACCATGGTGATTTGGAGTAACAAATACATATGAAACATCCACAAGGGTATGAGGTCAAAGGGAAGAAGAAGTTAGTGTGCAAATTGAAGAAGAGCTTGTATGGATCAAAATAGGCTCCAAGGCTGTGGTATCTTAAATTTGACAAGTTTATGTTTGATTAAGGTTATACTAGATGTCACTCTGACCATTGTGTTTATCTTAAAAAGGAAAATGATGGAAGCTATATTATATTTCTATTGTATGTAGATGAAATGCTTGTTGCAGGGTCTAACATGCAGGAAATAAATGTCCTCAAAGGAGAATTGGCAAATTCATTTGTAATGAAGGATTTGGGTGCTGCAAAATAAATCCTTGGTATGAGAATAACTAGAGACAGGAAAAATTGCAAATTAACGCTCTCTCGGATTGTGTACATAGAAAATGTGTTGGAATATTTAATATGTAGAATGCAAAACCAGTTAGTACACCTTTGGATAGAGATTTCAAACTAAGAAAGGAGATGTGTCCACAGACTCAGGAAGAGATGGATTATATGTGTAAAGTTCCATGCTGCACAAGGCTTGATATTTCACATGCCGTGGGATTTGTAAGCACGTATATGAATAATCTGAGAAAAGTGAAATGGATGGTAGTGAAGCGGATTCTCAGGTATTTGAGAGGTACCAAAAATCAAGAATTATTCTTTGGTGGTTCAAACATTACTCTACAGGGATATGTTCATAGAAATATGGCAGGTGATAAAGATAACAGGAGGAGCACCACATGGCATGTGATTACTATAGGTGGAATAGCTATCAGTTGGGTTTCAAAGTTCCAAAATGTTGTTGCACTTTCAACAACGAAAGTAGATTATGTTGCTTCTATAGAGGCTAGTAAAGAAATGATTCAATTACAAAGGTTTATTTATGAGTTGGGAAAGAAGAAGGAGATGGGAAGGTTATATAGTGATAATCAGAATTCTGTTCATCCTTCAAATAACTCAACATTTCAGTCTGAGAATAAAAACATATATCTCAAGTACCATTTCATATGGCCAGTGTTGGAAGATGGACAATTGAAGCTAAAAAAGATACACACTAGCCGGAATCCTACAGATATGTTGACAAAAGTTGTAACTGGGAAGATACTGATATTCTTCTTAGTTTCAATTGATCTTCAAGTATGATGATAAAGATGAGAAACAAATAGGTCCAAACTAGAAGAACTCTCCAGTAAGTGAAGCAAGGATGGAGTTGCTATAATCAGTCTCCAAGTGGGAGATTATTGGGTGTGGAGCTCAATTATCTTCCTGATTGTTTAGAGGTTTTTGTTTTAGTCGCATTAGATCCTTGTTCCTAATGGGGAAAAAATGTTGCTTGTTTAATCGCGATCAGGGGGTTTCAGGGGGGGGTGGTGACTTTTATGATCGCCCCACTAGTGGAGTTTTGGGGTTAGCACCCTTGGAGCTAAAAATAGATGAAAAATTTCCTTGTAAAATATTGTAATTTTGTAGTCAATACGGGTTGTTCATTAGGCATATGATCTGATTGTAGAAGTTATGTTAATTTTGAGTTTTTCTCCCTAGAATCAAACCCTTGGTTTATATGAGGGAATTGTATTACAATTGTGTATTATTATTTTGAGAGAGAGAGAGAGAGAGAGAGAGAGAGAGGAGGTTGTGTGAG
The DNA here is from genome assembly GCA_000404065.3 of Pinus taeda. Lineage (NCBI taxonomy): Eukaryota > Viridiplantae > Streptophyta > Pinopsida > Pinales > Pinaceae > Pinus > Pinus taeda. Next base: position 15,899 of record APFE031112160.1, on the reverse strand, counting down.
AGAGAGGAAATTGTAGCGAATTTGTTGTAGGTTGTATCTCTTCATTTTTCTGGATAATATAAAAGGAAGGACTAGTTATTTCTCCATTGATGTAGCTAAAATTGGATGAACCATGTATATCTGTTTCTCTCTTGTTTTATGCATTTTTTTTATTTGTGTTTCCATAATATTTTTTTATTTCATTGCTCTCTTAATTAATTTATAACACTTAGAAAAGAACAATTTGGAGCTTATTATTGTGATATAGCATAGGAAATGCATAAAGAAGATGAAAAATTTGTTATTATTTAATTAAAAGAATATTTAGGTGTCTTGTAATATCCCAAACCAACTAATTTCTAGAAGATGTCACCTTTGTTGACCTTTTATTCTCGTAGGCTAGCAACAGAGGGAGATTGGGAAGAATGGGACCCTCGATTTATAATATGAACGAGAAAGGAGGGGCTTTTTGCAAATAATTAGGGAAGGTGGTATTTTCATGGGTATTTTCTAATGGTATTTTCCCATCGTATTTTCAAAAGGTATTCATGGTATTATGGCCCACGATATTTGACAATAAATTCTAGATGACATAATGGAAAAGTATAAAGGAAAAATGAAGGAGGAAGGAAAGGCATTCAATCTTGATATTTCACTTTTCATTTGGATTGAAGGCTCAAGCGAGTTTTTCCATAAGAGAGGATTTCAAGGGAGATCCTCATGCTAGCTTCAGAGGGATCTAGTTTCATCCTAACTGGAAACCCAACTTCAATGATACGAGATATCTCCCTAGCTCTTTTATTTTCTTATCTATTTGATTTCATGGAACTGGAGTAAGGGATTTCTCATCAAATAATTCTCTAGGGCCGTGGGTTAATTTTGGCATGTCCATTTTATGTCAGAGGGTTGATCCTGCATTGCTACTGTGTATATGAAGGTCAATGGACCCAACACAGTGTAGAAGGCTAGAGTCTGCTCATAAGAATTGGGTGGATCTCAAGGAAATCAACATTCATGATATTATTCTAAGATAACACCCTTTCTCAGTCAACCAATTTCTCCTAGATCAAATTGTTTTTGGGGTAGAGATTTCATATTTTCTCAGTCCGTATGAAATCCATTAAGTTTCTCCTAGATAGAGATTTGATTTAGACCAGATCAGTGTTGTATCTTCTCTATTGGAAGGTTGAAGGATATAATACTCTATTATAAAGGAGCTAAGTATGTAGGGCCGCACTATCACACAATATCTCTAAGGTAAAGAGTCCATACATCTATCTCACAAGGTTTTCTAAGTCCGAGAGGCATCACATGCATTGCATAGGCGTTTTAAGACCAAGAGGCCATACAACCATTGTGTGGGAGTTTCTAAGGTTAGGAGGCCATATGTATTGCCACGAAGAAGCAATGGATAGTTGAGGGAGGCTTCACGAGATTCATAGAGATGATTTTGGTTGTAAGGCATCACCTTGGATATTGAAGAGAAGAACAAAAGGAAAAGGAGCATGTTTAGATGTCGTGTGGGTTTTTCTATGGAGATAAGCAACAAGAAGGCTGAGATCATTTTTGTAAGTGCCCTATATTAGTCTTCATCGTTTCTTCTTTTCATTTCTAGTTTAACTTTTGATCTCCCGATTTATGGTGGAAATGAAGTTATAACTCGTTAATCATTTAATAAATTATAGGGTTGTCCCTATTCATCTTGATGTTTCATTTAATTTAGTTTGCATGATATATATTATATATATATATATATATATATATATAACAAATTGTTTTTGACAAATGTGGGAAAAAAGTATGAAGGATGGAAGTCTTTGCTTTAATTTTTTGAAAAAATAATCAATAGTTTTTATTCAAGGGTTTAGTATATTTTTTCCATTTTTTCCGCTTTGGGTGTCTCACAGTGGTACAGAGGGACACCATGGGCATTTACATTGGTTGGAAAGGCTGAAAAACCATAATCCAAGGAAGAAGATGCAAGACTATATAATATCTAGAAGTCATTGCTGAAGGACAAGGACACGAAGAGTAAGAAGAATTAATGGGAGACCAAGAGGATTCAATATTTGGGAATTCTCTTGATAATATCGCCTCAACCAAAACTTAGCAATCATGCGACTTCTCATCAAAATGTACCATACTCAATTTGGAAATTCAATCTAGTAGCGCAATAATGGAGAAGGTGGTTTACATTCCAATGGGGGTGGCCATATACAAGCATGTACCAACCCACAGAATAACCCACACATTTATCGAAACAAGCCAACTATGAAACCATTTTTGGATCATTCCTTTAGGGAGTAGGCATCTCTCTCACCCATAGTAGGAATAATCACAACTTGGATGAGGGAGTACCAAATGTTATCTCGTGAAATAAAGGTGACCTTGAATATAAATTATTATTATTATTTTATGAGGGGCAAACAATAAAGGAAGGAAATGGCGTATGGGGGTTCTCAACCAAACTAGGATCTGTAGAAGGTAGTGGGGAAGGTAAATCTTCCCTATTTTGATGGGTCGACACAATGTTTAGTTAGGTCATGGGTGTAGAAGTTGGACACATATTTCCATCTTAAGCCTATGTGTGAAATGGATGCTATCAAATTGTAATATTCCTTTTTCTGATGAGAGTGGTCAAGATGGATTGCAAGAATGGTATTTTCCCATGGTATTTGTTGTGCTATTTTCCCATGGTATTTTATTTCTTTTTTTTATAGAAAAAGGATAAAATAAAGCCTTCCAAAAGAATAGATAGAGTCCATCAAGCCTTTAAAAGGGGGGAGGAGCAAGGTATTTGGATCATCCTGGATTCGTTTTTCATATTGATATTTTCTAGAGAACTTGGTGTGTCTAGTTCTATCTTTGTACCTAGGATAAAAAAACCATAGTGATATATCCTTAGTGGATCCATCCAATTTTAACAAGTCTATCTATTGGTTTATCTTTTAGTTCCTGTAGATTATCTTAGTTATTGATATGTACTTTCATTACAGTTAATAAATAAAGATGAGGATATGAATTTATTTAAAGTAAATTATATGGGATATTTTATTTGTGAATGAGGGTTTTATTGCAGCAAATTATTTTCTATTTTGTTTTCAATTTCATCCGAGATTATTTTCCATAATTCCAAAGAAGGATATCTGTTATACAAAAATATCATCACCTTAATTATTTGCAGTTAGTATGGGTCTATCACCACCTATACCAACCTCCTAAGCAAGTCTCAGACCTCAGGTCTTCAAAACAAGCTTTGGAAATGAGAGAAAGACATCAAAAAGCAATATAACTCTGGTTCCACACTTTCTCTCACTTTTTCTTGTGGGCCCGCACCTTTTGTTCAGAGTACCTACGTACTTATACGCTCTGTATGTAAAGGGGAGGGTGCATACCCCTGTGAAAGTCAAAAAGCAAAATTTTTATCTTAAAAAACTCACTTTGGGTTAATTCTAGATGTTTTTAGAAGGAATTTTGACGTGGATTGTTCGCTCCAAAGTGATTCATGCATCCCAAAAGAGAAGGAGCTAATCCCTTGTTAGGAGGAGCTATCCCTTTGAAGGAGGATTCTATCCCTTTGAAGGAGGACCTAGTAACTTCCCTCCATTGCACTATAAATTGAGGCATTGGGTTAGTGGCTAGGGAGGTTAGAAGCTGAACATTTTTTGAGGGTAAATGCTAGTGAAATCAAGACTTCCTATTTGAGCTTAAGAGGAGAGATCACATACCTTTTTGGCTTCATTGGGGAGTGAGTGAAGCTTGTCAAAGTAGAGGAGACTTCTTGTTGGACCCTGGGAGGAGCTTTTATAGCGTCAAGGCAATGGTTGTAAGGTTCTTCTTCTTTTGAATTAATACAATCAGGTTCATTTTTCTCAACAAGTATCTCATGTTATTTGTTTCATGGATTCCTGACTTTCATGTTGAATATGTTTTATAATACTGGTTATTAAAGTGCTATTTAATCCTTTTCCTTGTTTGTGTTTGTAGGTTTGTGATAAAGGAACTCATTTGGATCAAAGGAGCGAAGGCATCCCCAAACTTGCGTTGGACATAAGGTAGGCCTTAAACACACTTGTTTGCCATTATTTATAAAAACACATTTAGAGAAAGATAGTGTCTGGTTTGTTTGCTTGTCATTAGGTCTTCTTTAGATTCTAGGAAGGTCTATCTTGTTCACAAGATCGACTCATTCCGCGTGACAAAATGGCGACCCGGCTGGGGACTTGATTGTTTTCCTCGTTTTTCTTTGACTTGAGAAACTTGCCTTTTTGTTTCTGTTTTTGGCTTGTTGTGTGTGGACTTGAGTGGACTTAGTGGATCTAGGTTCGTTTTTTACTTTTCATTACTTTAGTCGAGGTCTGCAGTATGTGCTTGTATCACAGTGCGTACCTGTACGCACTTTTACTTTGTGCACAGAGCGTACACGCACCTGTGTAAACTCTGAACCTGCGTACCCTACTAAAATTTGAAAATTTTGAATTTTACTCTTTAATTTAGTTTTATCTTGATTTAGTAGTTGTTATCCTCTGCCCATACCTGCATGTGACTGGTTGAAAGCTTTCCTTGGTTTAGTTTCATTGGCGTTAGGGTTTTAGGTGAAATTCCTAGGAGTTTTGCTTGTTGGGTTTGTTTTTCAATTTGGTTGTGTAGTGGCTTTGAGCTTAGAAGCTGTAGAGACTTCATACCACCTTAGTGTCTATTAGCCTTCTTATGAGTCTGGCCATTTATGAAATCTCCCCTTGTTGAGGAATCCGCTTTGAGTTTTCTCTTTACAAAACTTCGAAAAGCTTGTGATTGAAAGTTTGGATTTTCATTTTCAAAAAGAAAACAAAATTGGTTGTTCTTGACTTATTTGTGATTCTAGACAAATTGGTCCTTGGTTTTCTTATAGCCAAGTAAAACATCCTCAAAAAGACATTTTGTGAGCTTTTACTTCAAATAGGTTTTCATAGTTTGTAGATCTTAAGTTTGCTTTATTCATAATTTTCTCAAGATTTGCTTTAGTCATAGTTTTAAATGTTTTATAAAATATAAAAATCTCTTTTGAAAAAAGTTTGTTTTGGTAGCATTTGAGTGTTTGAATGAAAAAGGAAATTCTTGTGAAAATAATTAGTTGTCTCGTTTTGAGTGCATTGGAACGAATACTCTTCTTTTGATTTGTTTGTTAAGAAATATTTGTGTTTTCAAGTATTTGCATTTTCCAACTCTTTCCTAGCTAGAACTTCGTTGAAGAGAAAAGATTGTTTAATCATCTTAAGTGCATTTTTGTAGTGATTTTGAGTCGAGTCTTTACACACGAGTTTCATCTCCATCACCTCTTGACTTAATCAAAAACCAATAAAAAACACACTTAAAATAAAATCAATCTAGCAAATTTTTTGTTTCTAGGGCTCTAATACACCAACATAGCTTAGGCTAGTGTCTTGGAGTAGGGAGTAATTAACTCTCCAAGATAGGAAAACAAACAAGTAGCTATATCTTGCGGTAGGAGAGAAATCCAATTGTTGCATCTATGCTCTGGAAATTCTTTAAAGGAGAAGCACGAGATCGTGTCCGAACCAGTGTGGGAATCAATCCTTCCTCATTGGGAACGACGCCAGATATTCATGTATTACAAACGGTAAACCTCGGATTAACCATTGTCGAGGAGCCTGGGGTCACTTGTTGGTAAACGTCGGATTATGTCGAGGAGCCTTCAAGGGGATTGAGCTTGTTACTTTTCCCTTGCGTGTGTATCGGATCGTAGACTGTTCCCCCAGGTATATTTGTTTTTGTTGGTAACCTTAGTGACCATATTCTATAGGATTCTTCCTAAGGTGACGGTGGTGGGAAGATCCCACTGTACCTGGAGCAGACGTCGGCTAGACTCACTTGGATTTTCTGGGGGGTTCTCTTCACTTGAGACAGTTAAGTGGAGAAAATTATGCCAGTCTATTCATTAAGCAGGTTGCCGGGGTAACTGTTCCAACCGCTATTTCTGTATCGAACTTTGCAACGTTGGATTTCATCACCAACTAGTGTTTTTGGTCCGGAAAGTTACTGTTTGTGTATGTTTGATCGCTTAGATTCTTTAGACGTGTGATTCAATTTGTTTCGTTCTTTAGAGACTTTAGGTGGTTTTCATTGAGATTTTACTTTGTTTGGGTGTGAAGTAGTTAAAAGTATTTAACTGTGGCTGAATTACCGAGGCATTCCCGTAGACTTCGGGGCCAATCCCCTGAGTTTGTTAACATGGCTGAGTTACTGAGGACATCCCATAGACTTCGAGGTCAACCTCTTGAAGGCATACCGAGCCAGCTTGAAGGCTTGAAAGTCCTCGTATCTCCTAGTGACGGTAGAAGTGGGTCACCTGAAGAAGGAGAACCTTCTTTGGTAGTATATTCAGATTCTCAACTGTTAGTAATTTTAGAAGTTACTGGTAGTATTGCATCTACTAGTGGTATAGGTGAAGAACCTAAAGTATCTGAACTCGAATCTAAAGTTTCACTACTCCAGTATCAGAGTTTGTTTCTCCAACTCCTAGTGGTCCTAGTTCTCCTAGGGTAGAAACCGTAATTACCCAAGATCTTCCTTCTTGACTCATAGCTATTAAAGAGCTTGCAATTTCGGACATCGAAGAAAGCTTTCCTTTTCCAGACGAACGACCTATCTTAGAACTTAGGGAGTGTGAATCGATTTTTTACAGTCCACCTAGGAGCACTGCTTGGTACCGTTCACTGACCAATCTTTTGGAAAATCTGGGACTAAGTTTTTCACCACCTCGCATTTTTATTTCACCCTGCACCTATGAGATCACTTCCTGCATTGAATTATGTCTAGTCCGTCATCATGTTTTTCTTCAATCTCCGAAAGCTATTTGTACGGCAGTCCCTTCTTCCGCTGGGTATTAGTTCCATCCTGGGTACTTTTTCGGGAGCATCTCCTCACTATCGAACATAAGTTGTTAATGGAAGGGTAGTGGTACTAACCATTTGATTGTAGAAGATATTCTAATTGATGTCAGGTTCTCAACCTCAATGGTGGCCAGTTACCGCCTGGGGGGCAAACCTCAAGGTTTAACTCAGTATGTGCCTTGGGGACAACCTCAGGTACCCAGTATATGCCTGGGGGGCAACCTCAAGTACTTAGTTTGCGCCGTGGGGGACAACCTCAAGGACAGTTAACATACCTACAGGACAGTATTTCCTTCAAGGTCCAACCGCCAGACTCAATTGTACCCCAAGGTCAACCTCAGTATCAATATGTACCCCAAGGTCAACCTTAGTATCAATATGCACCCCAAAATCAACCTCAATATCAATATGTACCTCAAGGTCAACCCCAGTATCAGTACACGCCTTAGGGTTATCAACCCCAAGGTCAGTACCAATCTCAAGGTTACCAACTGCCTTCTGGTCAATCATATTATCAACCCTACCCTCAACTTGGTTATAGCCCTCCATATCCTCAACCTGTTATGGGTCCATACCCTTGAACGAATTTAGTGTGGGATCCATCTCAATCCCAGAAGGTCTTGCAACCGAATGTGCAACCATCCTCTCAAACTGGACAACCCTTGGTTTTTGGTCTATCTCAGCAACCCGTCCAATATACTATTCAAACTTTTGCACCTTCTGTAGTTTCTCAGTCTGGGCCTAGTACGCCTCGTACTTCATCTCAAACGTCTGCTGCAACTACTGCAACATCTACTCCATCCACCCCACCTTCTTCTGGAGTATCGGCAGCTCTAGTTTCTATTGTTCCTGTATCTACTCCTCAGACATCTTTACCTCAGTCTGGATCTACGGTCTAGAATTCGGTTCAGATGCCTGTAGGAGGTATGGTTGTCACTTCTCAACCTCAATTTAATCAACCTCCGTACCAAGGACAGTACCAATACGGTCCTGTTGCGCAGCAACCAACCTATCAGTATCAACCGTACCCTGGGTATACATATCAACAACCTCAGCAACCCCAGTATGGTGCGGTTATTCCTGGTTTCCCAGGAGGTTAAAATATCCCAAATGCCATTCCCATTCCTAGTTATCCCGGATATCCTCCTCCTGGGGCTGGTCTGCAGACCTCGAATTTTAGGGACCCTAATCGTCAGTTACCATTTATCGCAACTTTGGACTTGCCTGACTTGACACACCTTACGAACGATCCAATTAACTATCTTCCGTATTGGCCGCCAATGCCACATAAATTGCCCAATGATATTCCTAAATTCAAAGGTAAGCCAGGAGAGGACCCGTCGAACCATGTGATGACTTATCACCTCTGGTGTGCATCTAACTCCATTTCAGATGATTCTATTCATTTACGTCTTTTCCAGCACACTCTAATTGGTCTTGCAGCCAAATGGTATATCGAATTACCGTGAGCCACTTTTTATAATTTTAGTCAGTTAGCTACCTCATTTTTAAATCATTTTAAGTTGCCAGTCAGATATGACAATGGCACGGAACTATTAACTTCATTAAAGCATTCAACGTCCACTTACATTTCAGATCATATCCATGAATGGAGACGTCGATGGAGTTTAGCGAAAGTTTATATTCCGGATCAAATCTTAGCTGAATGGTTTGTAAAATCCTTACTGCCCAAGATCAATGAAGATGTAGCTAAAGCCGGAGTAGTTACTGAAGAGCAAGTCATTGCTCAACCACAGTACCTTGACTTAGTTTACACTCAGTCAGGTACGTTACATGAGAAGATCCCCAACCTACCCAATCAAAATCAAATCGCTGCTGCTACTTCAGGGTCTCATGCCGCTGATGGTATGATTGGTACAGTAAATACCAAAAGTAAGAAGAATTATTCTAAGAATTCTTCTCCTATAATAACCTTGCCAGATTCCCCGACATGAGAGCCTTCTGTGGAACTTTTCGCCAATATTCACGTTGTAGAGTCATCTATAGCTAAATCAAAAACTGGTGGTAAGAAGAAAGGGAAGAAGAAGAATAAAGAGAAAAATTCAAAAGAGAAACCCAAAAAAGCGGAACCCACTGATGAAAAATGCAAACCTCGTTATCCGTGTCTCATCTACGATGAAGACCATTATACAAGAGACTGCCCTCATCAGGAAGAAGTTGCAAAAATTGTCAAAGGTTCCCAAACTCCTGCTGTCTTGAAGGATCCTTTTCCAGCTCAAGATAGTAAGATGATAGGTTCATCCTCCAGTGCCAATAAAGAACCCATATTGATGATGTCTCATGTTAGGATTGCGACTCGATCACAAGATTATGGCAGTAAAAGTCCTGTTGATGGTAAAGAAGTAGAATCTTCTCATTCAAATCCATCAACCTCAGCTCCTAGTTCCGATCCACTACAGATCGAGAAACCTAACCCAGACTTAGTAATCAAACCGCCCACAAAGGGTGTACTTCGAAAGTCTACTTTAAATCCACATGCGAGAGCGGCTCAGAACTACAACATTGTTGAGGATTTAGCTGTTTCACCCTCAGTAATGTCAGCTTTGGAAGTGATGCAATCATGTCCAGCACAATGCAAATTACTTTTGTCGGCTATAGGAGTTGTTGACACTCAGGACCTGAACCTTATAATCTTCGATCTAAAAAATAGTGCACCGCGTCTACCTCATCAAATGGCTATCCAGATTCCAGTGATAGTCAAAAACATACATGTTCATAGGATTGTGATTGATGAGGGAGCTTCCACATGCATTATGTCGATACAGTGTTGGAGATCACTTGGTTCTCCTTCACCAAATCAATCCCCGACGATTCTTAAGGCCTTTGATGGCCGTGGGTTTCATCCTTTCGGCATTTTACAGGATCTACCTATAGGGGTTGAAGGCAAAACCGTTAATCTAGATGTGGAGGTGGTTGATGCCCCTCTAGATTACAACCTTCTCTTGGGCCGTAGTTGGTCTTACGCTATGACAGCAGTTGTCTCATCGGTCTTCCAGCTTATCAGGTTCCCTCATAATGGAAAGATCGTAACTATAGACTAGTTGTCATACTTTTCATCCGACCCATCCTCTACTGAGAGCATTCAGCATGTTGGTAAAGCGACAATCCGTTATAAGGATGTTGGTGTAGGGTTAGTTAAATATTCCGGTTTACTGGGCACTTTTCCTTTCCCTCCTATCAACGCATCATCTTCTACTGCAACTATTCATATGATTTCATCAGGAACCATTGTTAAGGATGATCCTTGGATCATACCTTCTGAAACTGAGATAGAATCATTTGGTACTCTTATGCCTTTGAGTCCGTATGACCTTGCATATCAGACCGTGTAGACGTTTTCCGACCCATCATCAACCCAAATTGACTTAATGAACGAGGTCCATGAGGAGTCATTTTTGACATCAACCTTGGAATTAAGAACGTTTTCTGAACTTGTTCAATCAGATGAGCAAATTCGTGAAATCCTATGTGTCGATGAGTTACCATGGGAAGATCTACATCACAGATCTTCATTTTTACCCAAGAGCGATCGTTTTGAAAATGATTTTTCATCAATCTTTACAACTGAATATGTTATGGACGCTCAGAATCCAATGAAACATCCTGATTCCGAGTTAAACTTGGGAAATATTTCTCGAACTATTCCCCTTGACATTTCAATTAAGCCTGGAATTGTTGAAAACGTTCATATAGGTGCCTCTTGTACGGAAGATTAAATTCAAACATATAAGGCCCTATTTCAAGAATTCTGCAATGTGTTTGCCTGGTCCTATGAGGAAATGCCAAGAATTGACCCAGAAATCGTAGTTCATGAAATTAAAACCTACCCGGACTCTAAACCCATTCGGCAACGTTTGCGTCAGATTCACCAAAGAAAAGCTGCTGTAATTAAAGCAGAAGTTGAAAAATTATTGAAAGCAGGTTTCATTTATCCGATCTCGTTAACGGATTGGGTATCGAATATTGTTCCCGTGAACAGAAAGCAAGGGACAATAAGAATATGTATCGACTATAGGGACAATAATTGAGCATGTCCAAAGGACAATTACCCTACTCCCTATATCGAACAGATTATTGATGATTGTGCCGACAGTGAAATTTTCTGCTTTATGGATGGCTTTTCCAGATACAATCAAATCAATATTCTACCTGCCGATCAACCAAAAACGACATTCATTTGTTTCTAATCTTTGTTTCTAATCAACACTTTAGATCTGTGGTATGGAGATATCATCACTTATCTCCAAACCCAAACCTTTCGGCCAGATATTTCACGATCCGACCGTCGAAAAATCCGATTCCAACAATTCAAAATTATTGGAGATACTCTTTATCGTCATGGGGCGGACTCTATTTTCCGACGTTTTTTGACTCATGAGGAAGCTAAAAGGGTCTTGAATGAATGTCACTCTGGAGCGTGTGGCGGTCATATGTCTGGGTATGCCACTGCCCAAAAGATATTGCGCGCTGGCTATTTCTAGCCGTCTTTGTTTAAAGATTGTATTACTATGGTTCGAAAATGCCACAATTGCCAAATTTTTTATCGAAAGATGCGTGCTCCACCTGCTCCTCTTCACCCTATAATTTCCGTTGGTCCATTTGCCAAATGGGGTATCGATTTTATTACATGTAACCCTCACTCGGTCGGGGGGCATGCATATATTATTCTTGCGGTAGATTATTTTACTAAGTGGGCCGAGGCGATGCCTACATTTGAGGCAGATGGCAAAACAGCTACAATTTTCGTATTCAATCATATAATTGCTAGGTTTGGTGTTCCACAAGTGATTATCACTGATCATGGACGACATTTTCGAAATGTTATGATGACTGAACTTACAGACCAGCTTGGCTTGCGTCACGACAGTTCAACTCCTTATTATCCACAAGCTAATGGCCTGGTTGAAGCCATCAACAAAGTTCTAGTCATCATGATTCAACGAATCATTGGGATTCATCGGTCGAATTGGCATAACATGCTATTTTCAGCACTGTGGGCGTATCGAACCTCAGTCAAAACATCAACAGGGTTCACTCCTTTCCAACTAGTTTATGGTTTGGAAGTTGTGTTACCTATTGAGTGCGAAATCCCATCATTGCGAATGGCCATCGAATTACTTCCAGTTACTTCTGAAGAGGAAAGATGTTTATTATACTTAGCTTAGCTAGATGAGAATCGCCGCGATGCTGCATTAGCGATCGAATCTCGTGCCAAATGTATTAAAGCTCAGTATGATCGAAATGTGACCCCTCGAAATTTTTCGGAAGGAGATCTAGTCCTTTTGTACGATCAAGAAAATGATAAATTAGGCGCTGGAAAATTCGTGCC